>CAHIKZ030004362.1:245000-337500 GCA_903632075.3 Acanthosepion pharaonis | reverse complement strand
TAGACAGTACCAAGATAGGTCAGTATATTAAAAGAATATAATTTACTACAAGGTTGATTCATTGATTGCACTCGGCATCTATGAGGTGCATAGG
Source organism: Acanthosepion pharaonis (assembly GCA_903632075.3). Classification (NCBI taxonomy): domain Eukaryota; kingdom Metazoa; phylum Mollusca; class Cephalopoda; order Sepiida; family Sepiidae; genus Acanthosepion; species Acanthosepion pharaonis. The sequence continues at coordinate 337,406 of CAHIKZ030004362.1, read as the reverse complement.
ATGCATTATGGGCATAGTTTTTTTATTCTCCAGCGGTATATTCGGTTATGGGTTTAGAGCTGTCCTTCTCCAAGAAACTGGTTGCCAATCAAGTCCGAAGACCCCCGTCTTCGCTACTATTTTACCCGTAATTGAGAGGAGCTGGTGGAGAGATGGATTCTACCTTTTCCAAAAAAGTTTTTTTTTGTGGAAGTGATCTAACGTGAGGAGCTACCGTGGAGTAAAGGATAGTGGCTCGGATTGAGTAATTAGAGAGCCGATTTCGAATTCCAGTCGATCAATTTCATGCTAATACCCTTGGGAAAGGTATTAATCTTTTTTTTTCTCCCAGTTATGGGTAAATAGCAGGACAGACCGTGTTCTATAGCCTTGGATGGTTACTGGTCTACCACAGAAAGAAATGGCAACCTACTGCGGAATAAAATCTGCCTCCTCCGTCATGTATCGAAAGATACATGATCACCGAAGCGTGTATTACGCATGGCACATAATGGACTGGCTGACCTTGCTGAAGGCATAAAGTCTAAGAATTCAGTTGATATTCTAATGAAGGTACATTTTACTTATCAATTCTAGTAACGGATCAAGATTGAGGAATCGGAGAGCCGAGTTCGAATTCCAGTGAACTCAATTGAATTTATTTACGTGCTTGGGAAAGGTATGAATCCTCTTCTTCTCCCCCCGATAGCTATGGTTAACTAGCAGGACAGACCGGGTTCTATATCATTGAATGGTAACTGGTCTACCACAGAAAGAAAGGGCAACCTACTGCGGGATAAAATCTGCCGCCTCCGTCATGTATCGAAAGATACATGGTCGTCGAAGCGTGTATCACGCATGGCACATAAGTGACTATCTTTAGAAATAAAAAATAAACTCAGTTTTACCGAAGACGTCCTGTCAATTCTTCTCTCTCTAGAATACTACGTGTGTCCAATTATATGCAAATTATATATATATATATAGGCATTTGATAAGCTTACATAAGTTTAGAAAAAGAATTCGAAACCAGTAATATATCTAGCCGATTTCAAATTCCAGTCAAATCCATTATATTTACTTACGTGCTAATACCCTTGGGAAGGGTATGAATCCTATTCTTCTCCCCCAAACTATGGGTAAATAGGAGGACAGACCGGGTTCTGTAGCCTTGGATGCAAACAGGTCTACCGCAGAAAGAAATAGCAATCTACTGCGGGGAAAACTCTGCCTCGTCAGTCATGTATCGAACGATACATGACCGCCTAAGCATGTATCTCGCACGGCACATAACTGACTGACTGAATGTATCGAAACTCGGCTTTCCAATTTCTCGTTTCAGGCCGCTATCCATTACATTATCCACAAGATAAAATGTGCATATTTTACAAGATTAAGCAACCCCAATAACTATATTAGTTCATTTAGTTTCACAGAAAAATATGTTGGGCCCACATTCAAATTTTAGTCTGATTTAATTTGTAAAATTAAAAACAAAAAAAAGACCTAAAATTGAACTCCGTCCTGGGTATAACGATAAACTACATCCGCGTCCTGGGTAAGACTTCTGGCTTCTAGTCAAGAAATTTTGAAGAGCGTGGAACCACTTTTTAATTGCTGCTATTCCCAGCTCCATCCTGACCCGTGGTGGTACCACCTGTTAGAGTCCCAGCTATGGACAAATAGTTAACATCCAAACTTGTGTAAAAATAGGTTTTAATACCAGAAATACATTGTAATAAAAAATATTACCAGCAATAATTCTTGAAGGAAAAATTATTATCAGTGTTATGTCGTGTATATTGCTTAGTAAGCATTTCCTTCCGTTCTAGTTGTTGTTCATTTATCATATGAGCTACCTGCTCATATGCAAATCATACTAATTTGCATATCACTACATCTCCCTATAACGGAGGGGCCTTATGCCGCGAGTACTTCTTGTACTACTTCTTGTGCCCTCCTGAACATCTTCCTTTATCTCTCTCTCCTTTCCCTTGGAGATCTAGATCTATCACGTCTTTCCCTATAATCGAACTGTTCCTCTTGCATACTCTGGTCTTTCTCTAACTTGTTCCATTCTACTTCTTCCTCTTCTAACTCATCCCTCTCTACTTCTTCCTCCGCAGTTTCATTCTGCATTAACTCTTCTGTTACGTCAATAATGGGCATCTCTGAAGGCATTTCCTCATCCGATTCTTCTCCTTGGGATCTTATTTGGTCAGCATGAGCTAGAATACTGTTCCCATTTTCTTTATTTAATATTGCAGTATTATGTCCTTTCTGCATAATAAATTCGGCTGACTCGGGTTGCATATTCCTGTTTCTTTTGTACCACATCTTTTGACTTGTGGCATATGACATTGTCAAAGGGGACCTTAATTGTCTGCCCATTAAGGCAGATGGACTTTCCGGCCTACCTGCATGTGGAATTGTTCTATAACTTAATAGTAGTCTTGGTAGAAAAGTATCGACTTCCTCCTTCTGTTGCAAGCATGCTTTTATGCCCTTTACAGTCTAGACCATCCTTTCCGCTATCCCATTACTTTGAGGGTGGTAGGGAGGGGTCTTGTAAGGTCTGCATCCTATTTTTCTTAACCATTCATGCAAATCAGCATCCACAAATTCTGGTGCGTTATCAGTCACCAATGTTATCGGTGTCCCATTCCTCGAAAATATTACTCTTAATATTTGTTTTACGGTGGTACTTTTTTTATCAGGTACTCTCACCACTTCAGGCCAACCTGAATATGCGTCTACTAATATTAATAATAGTCCTATCCCATTGACATAAGCATGGTCCATGTGTACTCTGCTCCATGGTTCTACTTCTCGGGGCCATACATGTATTTTCTTTTGCTTAAAATTCCTAAGTTCTGTGCATTTTTTGCATCTTCTTACGTAGTCTTCTACGTCTCTTGAGTACCCCGGCCACCAAGCTTCCAATTTTAATATTCTTGGCGTAGCTGCCACTCAACAATGTCCGTCATCGTGTACACTTTTTATAACCTGTCTCCTCTGTGTTTCTGGGGGAACTATCAAGTCTCCCTTACATATTATCCCGTTTTCTATACTCATTCTATGTCTAACTTCTTTGAATGGTCTTTCAGCCATTGAACAATTTCCCCAGCGATTCTGTTTTATCCTTGACATTCTATTTAACACTGGGTCATTTGTAGTTTCAGTAGCCATTTTATCTACAGATATTACATCGGTTTCTACGAGGTGCAAGAATGTCTTCAAATTCCTCGTCATTTTTGTCCTTCTCTTCTCTATAAAACCTCAATCTAGATAAGGCATCAACGTGCGGTATTGTATTCCCTTTAACATATTCAATGTCAAAGTCGAACGCCATCAGTCTAATCGCCCAACGCAATATTCTGGACGTTGTAACTTTCGGTAGCTCTTTTCTTGGGTTGAAAATAAATTCCAGTGGTCTATGATCACTTTTCAACAAGAATTTTTTCCCATCAAAACTGTCTTGTCTATCCGTTGTCCACACTATGGCTAGTGCCTCCTTTCTATATTCGAATAATTGTGTTCAGTTGTTGTTAATCTCCTTGATAAATACATTATGGGATGCCCTCTTGTGACAAATACCAGATATGGACTGCTCACTAGCGTCAGTAGTTAGAGTTATGTCCTTAGGGTCAAAAAAAATTTGTACTATTGGCTTTTTTTTTGCCAGAATCTGTTTTAAGTTTTCAAAGGCTTTCTGTTGGTGTTCTTACCAAATGAATTCCACATTTTTTTTTCTTAACTTAGCAAATGGTTCTGTCAACTCATTATATTTTGGTACATATTTTCTATAAAAATTTACCAAACCTAAGGACTCCAACTCTTATTTTTTGGTGTAGCAACTTTTAGAATTTTCTCTATTAGTACTTTATCTGAAGAGATCCCTTCCTTTGATATTGAGTAACCCAAAAATGATATTTCATTACTGTTGGTTACACACTTTTTTGTATTTGTCATACCAGCGTCTCTTAGCCGGTTCAATATATTTTCAGTTTTTTTCTTTAAATCATATTCATTTAAATCTCCAACACATATCGTCTTGATAACAGATGGTATTCAACATTTCCTATTACTTTTTCAATAGCTTTTTGAAAAATTGCACTTTCCGTTTTTTATGCCATACGGCATTCTTTTCCACCTTAACAGGCCTATAGGTGTGTTTATGGTCGTCACTTCTTTAAAATTTTCATTTATCGGTATTTGGTGGTAAGCTGATTTTAAGTCTATCTTCGAAAATACTTTCATTCCAGCAAGTTTATGTAAAACTACTTCCACATTCGGAATAGGGTACGAGTCAGCACAAACTTTATGGTTCACCCCTATTTTATAATCTCCACAAATTCTCAGGTCACCATCTTTTTTTTTTTTTTTACAACAATGGGTGATGCCCATTTACTTCTCCTGAGGGGCAGGTTCTAATAAGTCTTCCTTTATTAGCTTTCGCAATTTAGCTATTACCAACGGTAATAAATGCACTGGTATTTTTCTCGCTTCGTAGTAGGAGGGGGAACATTTTCTTTTAATTTCAAGCTATCTTCATAATTTTTTAATTTTCCTGTTTTTTCTATTTCTATCTCATTAATCAACTTCGTTGAATTTATTTTTAACACGTCAGTTCATGCGTTTTTCGGCAATTTGTAACTATAATGGGTACTATTTCATATTTTTCTTTTAATTCTATTGAACCTTCAAAGTAACCCATAATTGCTATAATCGAGCCATCAAACTGACGTAGTTGTACGTTGGTTTTTTTTAAAAGCAGTTTTCCCATTTTTTCCCCCACAAATTTCTGGGTAATATCGTGACCTCACTACCTGTGTCGATTTGCATTTCGACAATACAGTCGTTGATTTTCACTTTTATTTCTGTATCTCCGTTCTTAGATCCAGTATTTTGTATATCCTTTTTTTTACATTAAAAATCTGTATTTTCATCCTCTACTCTTTCCACATTTTTCGTTTTACATACTTCTTTGAAGTGATTCTCTTTTAAACACTTTGAACACGTCTTTCCAAAGGCTGGGCATTTTTCTTTTTTCATTTCATGAATTTTTCCACAGTACGTACAATTTTTTCTTTTTGTTTGTACCGTATATGTTTCAGCCATTATTTCTTCGAATTTATTTTTATTTTGGTTGTAGGTATGTGTTAATTCCTGCTGTTGTATAAATTCTATACACATATTCAAAGGCATGTTTGTAACTGTTCCATTAACTTATATCTATGTGCTGAATTATGCATACCTTCAATTAATCTTAGTTGGATTAATTCTTCTGTTGTCTGCTCTCCTGTTCCTAGTTTTTCGTATTCACAGTATTTACTCGCACTTCTTAACCGGTGTAAATATTTTACTATCGGTTCATCCACTTCCTGCTTCATTGCCATAAGCTTGGTCCTTTCTGCAATCACCAGTCTTTTCTTTGGCCTCATGTTTCCCTTAATAACCTGACATTTCTTCGAAAGTCATTTCTTCTAGTTCGAGGGTAAACCATTGTAGCATCCTTCATATCGCTTCACAACCGGCGGTAGCCATGAACATGTCGGTGATTTCATTTTCCCCTCCTCTGTCTTTGTTGTCTTTCAACTTTTTACATCTGGCATTAGCAGCAAAGCAACGAATCCACGTACTCTGGGTCTTCAAGGACTAAAGAGTATCCTATCGGCGACGCCATTGTTATGTCGTGTATATTGCTTAGTAAGCATTTCCGTTCTAGTTGTTGTCCATTTATATTATGAGCTACCTGCTCATATGCAAATCATACTAATTTGCATATCACTACAATCAGCAATACTTAAGAAAAATACCAGTAATAAAAACAGCTATACATTCTTTGAAAAGAAAAATGGAGAATAGAACTCAGAATACAAAATGGTGCGAACAAAATATTACCAAGTGAGTAATTTATTTTAAAAAAACATTTTACAAAAATAAAACCATCCAAGATGGTAAATTTCCTAAAAGAATTTGGATTGTACTCAGAAATATGAGTAATTGAAAAATGGTTCAAATATCAAACTATCGCTATGAAACTATTTCAAAATTTTGTTGGCATTAAATGTCCCACTGAATTTGATATGCCATAAAACAAAACAACCAACCAATCAAAATTGAACTAATATTCGTAGTTGTTTTTATCCTGCAAGTCACAATATAGTCATACATTGAAAGATCACAGGACAGATAGAAGGAAAGAGCGACAGGAGGAAGAAACGTGTGACATATTTAATGGGCTTGAGCAAGTAGATGGAAGAACAGGGTTTGGGAGAAATAACAAAACGTCAAAATTTATTAAGGAACAGGGGGAGATGGAGGGCCATGATCGCCTACGTCCTGAAGTGATATAGCACATAAAAGAAGGACTATAATCATTCGTATTTTAACCTGAAACCTTTATCTTTCCTTAGTAAATGCATACATCTTTTATATTTCGATATTTTTTAGTGAATGGAAACTTCTGTATAAAATTGTCCTTTTTTTTTTTTTTTTACAAAAATCAGATATTAGGTTGAATTGCAAAAATAATGACGTAATAATGTCGTATTTTTTAACATCAAAAAACGACATTATTACGTCATTATTTTTGCACCAACCTAATATTTCATTTTAAGTCCTTCAAAATAAACATGAAAATAATCAAAATATTAAAAAAAAAACTAATAGAAACAAATATTCAATTATGTATTTTTATTATCGGCTTATATTAAAGAATTTATCTATGTACCTTTTTAACACTATTGTAATTACTTAGATAACGTAATACTTGACAAACAAAATAGTTTTCCCATTTTCAATTTTTAAATTTTTGAACATTTTTAATTAATCGGTTACTATAAATAAAATCAATTTTTAATTACTATATTTAAACTGAAGTATTGTTGCGGACCCGGTAGGGTGTAGTGCTGGATTATACTGAGTGGCCTTGTGCCAGACACCACACTAAACTACCGAGTCTACAAGCAAAGTAAAAAAAAAAAAAATGCGTGAATGAACAGTGAGAGGAAAGGGGTCAATCAACAAGTGCATAAAATAAAATATATTATGATAGCCGAAATAAAAATGACAAAGACATCTATTTATAAAACATGAATAAACAAAACTTTAATTAAACAGTAACGAGTAACTCATCCCAAGGTAGGGATCAATGAAAAGTGTTCCGCGCCAAAATAGAAAAAGCAAGATGGCTACAGGCGGGAAAAGAAAGTTTTACAGTTCCGGAAAAAGAATGTGCGCACAGATAGAAAGGAGTACTCACTGTGGATATTTTAAGTTGTAAGTGATTATGCATATTTTTAATGTACAGGTTCAGAGTTATAAAGAATGTTCGGTAAACATTGAATTGACCGCTGGTAAATGTTCTGGACTGCTGTGGGGCATCTAGCCGGGAAAAACGAAGCATGGTCTTGTAGAATGGTTTACGGCGAGCCCAAAGAGAAAGACGAAAAATATTTGTTCAAAGGTAAACTTGTTCTGGACTGCTGTGGACTTCTAGCCGAGGGAGAGACGAAGCATGGTCTTGTAGAATGATCTACGGCGAGCCCAAAGAGAAAGACGAAAAATATTTGCTCAAAGGTAAACTATCCCTGCCTGTATTATTTGGTTCGAAGCCAGGGGTAAGTTTAAGTCACCTGTTGAACACGAAGTTTCTGCCGACGAGTGTCGTGTGTCTCTAAAAACGTCTTCTGGTAGAAAACGGAGAAAAAAGGTCCTGACCTGTGATTAGCAATTTGTTCGTTCAGTAGGACATCCCTGCCTATACTTATTAGGCCCCTGTCGAGGGATAAAAATACGCCATTAGTTGCATACGAACTTTTGCTCGCGACAGTGTCGCGTATCTCTAAAACATCTTCCAGTGGAAAACGGAGAAAAAGGTCCGACCTGTTGGCAGCTTCAAAAGGAGAAAAAGTCTTGGTAGAGGGTGCAGTCGACATTGTTGAAAAATAAGACATTCCGGCCCGCATATGGATTAAGGGCACGGAATAAATGAGTTGCCCGTCTACTCAGGTTGAGGACCGGGAAACAACTGGCTTGCGAACGCTGGCCGTTTGAGACGCTGCGAAACGCGCGGGAAAAATTCAAAATCTATCATGAGTTAATCAGTAGCAGCTAAAAGGAGCTTACTGCTATGTTTAGCTGTGAGTGAAAGGTAGGGGTGAAAACACGCGCGCACACACGCACGAGTGTGAAAGAAAGGGAGGAAACTCGCGCGCGCGTAAAATTATAAATGGAATTAATGTTAATTCCATATAGCCTTCCCCCGGATTAAATGTCGGGAGACATTTAACAAATAATAACATAAAAGTCTCGGAGAACTCTCCGGTTTCAGACGTCATGCTGGCTATCATAATTATGCACGTGTAGGTTTTAAAACCTGACCCGAAAGAAAATGACCTGTCTTTCATCCACAACACAAGTTCCTCAAAAATCAAGTTGGTATGTTACCAATCTTATTGATCAGAAGTTATGTCAGCAAGTTCGCCAATCTTGCTGCATGTTCACTCACGTCATAGGGTCACCAATTTTGTTGCAGACCCGGCAGCGTGCAGTGCTGGTTTATTACTAAGTGACCTCGTGCCAGACACCACACTAAACTACCGAGTCTACAAGCAAAGTAAAAAAAAAAAGAAAATGCGTGAATGAACAGTGAGAGGAAAGGGGTCAATCAACAAGTGCATAAAATAAAATATATTATGATAGCCGAAATAAAAATGACAAAGACATCTGTTTATAAAACATGAATAAACAAAACTTTAATTAAACAGTAACGAGTAACTCATCCCAAGGTAGGGATCAATGAAAAGTGTTCCGCGCCAAAATAGAAAAAGCAAGATGGCTACAGGCGGGAAAAGAAAGTTTTACAGTTCCGGAAAAAGAATGTGCGCACAGATAGAAAGGAGTACTCACTGTGGATATTTTAAGTTGTAAGTGATTATGCATATTTTTAATGTACAGGTTCAGAGTTATAAAGAATGTTCGGTAAACATTGAATTGACCGCTGGTAAATGTTCTGGACTGCTGTGGGGCATCTAGCCGGGAAAAACGAAGCATGGTCTTGTAGAATGGTTTACGGCGAGCCCAAAGAGAAAGACGAAAAATATTTGTTCAAAGGTAAACTTGTTCTGGACTGCTGTGGACTTCTAGCCGAGGGAGAGACGAAGCATGGTCTTGTAGAATGATCTACGGCGAGCCCAAAGAGAAAGACGAAAAATATTTGCTCAAAGGTAAACTATCCCTGCCTGTATTATTTGGTTCGAAGCCAGGGGTAAGTTTAAGTCACCTGTTGAACACGAAGTTTCTGCCGACGAGTGTCGTGTGTCTCTAAAAACGTCTTCTGGTAGAAAACGGAGAAAAAAGGTCCTGACCTGTGATTAGCAATTTGTTCGTTCAGTAGGACATCCCTGCCTATACTTATTAGGCCCCTGTCGAGGGATAAAAATACGCCATTAGTTGCATACGAACTTTTGCTCGCGACAGTGTCGCGTATCTCTAAAACATCTTCCAGTGGAAAACGGAGAAAAAGGTCCGACCTGTTGGCAGCTTCAAAAGGAGAAAAAGTCTTGGTAGAGGGTGCAGTCGACATTGTTGAAAAATAAGATATTCCGGCCCGCATATGGATTAAGGGCACGGAATAAATGAGTTGCCCGTCTACTCAGGTTGAGGACCGGGAAACAACTGGCTTGCGAACGCTGGCCGTTTGAGACGCTGCGAAACGCGCGGGAAAAATTCAAAATCTATCATGAGTTAATCAGTAGCAGCTAAAAGGAGCTTACTGCTATGTTTAGCTGTGAGTGAAAGGTAGGGGTGAAAACACGCGCGCACACACGCACGAGTGTGAAAGAAAGGGAGGAAACTCGCGCGCGCGTAAAATTATAAATGGAATTAATGTTAATTCCATAGTATGCTTTACCGCACTAATCGAGTATTGTGTATGTATTAATCGAATTGTGGTATATAATATTTTATCGCACTAATCGAAAACAATCGAATGCACACTAATCTAGGGATTACTGTACATCATTCGTCATTATTGTATAACGTATGAGTTAGAATTCTAGCATTTGGTTTAGTCTTGGAGGTTTTTGCCTGAAATTCTGAATTCTGCAATATCGACAATTAGCGATAAAAACGTAATGTTGACATCAAACAGAAAACAATGAGATACAAAAAAGTCCCTAGACGTTTGCATGGGTAATTCTGATAAAATAGAATAGTTCTATTATTTCGTCATCGTGTCTAATTATTTTTGCTTCAATATAACGCCTTGAATTTGATACATGCTATAAGAGCACATGGCTTAAGCCATATATTCCGTTTAAACACTGGTTCTCGTACGATCACCGAAGTTAAGCAATGTTGAGTTTGATGATAGGTGACCAGGTGCTATAAGCTTGGATGTGCGGTGCTATAAAGGCTAATGGCTCAAGAATGTTAATCGGAGATCCCAGTTCAAATTCCAGTTGAGTTCGTTATATTTGCCTGGGGAAGATTTGAAACCCACACTGCTCCTCCAGTAACGGGTTAATTAGTAATTCTTGTATTACTAAAAGCTCATTATCTAAAAAAAAACAAAAAAAACTTCTTACGATCTAAAATATGGCTTTAAATTACCTTCAAGGGGTTCATAAGCCATAGAAAACAAAATAAATCATAAAACAAATACACTCAAAGCGCTGGTGACCGCCTGATCATTATAGTCAACGGTTAATGCCCATTCTCTTAGGATCGGTGTGCTCTTTCGAGCATATCAACAACTTATGCTAGAATAAATAAATGATTGATAGATTTGTTCGTTCAAGGGTATATCGATTCCTCATGTATTTATACTGAAATTTAACTGAAATATTTTCAACAATTTATGGCTTCAGCTAGAGATAAAATGTATCGTTGGTCATTTTTCTATAAAATGTATCGTTGGTCATTTTTCTATAAAATGTATCGTTGGTCATTTTTCTATAAAATGTATCGTTGGTCATTTTTCTATAAAATGTATTGACGGTCATTATCTATAAAATGTATCGTTGGTCATTTTCTATAAAATGTATCGTTGGTCATTTTTCTATAAAATGTATTGATGGTCATTTTCTATAAAATGTATTGTTGGTTATTTTTCTATAAAAGGTATTGATGGTCATTTTCTATAAAATGTATCGTTGGTCATTTTCTATAAAATGTATTGATGGTCATTATCTATAAAATGTATCGTTGGTCATTATCTATAAAATGTATTGTTGGTCATTTTCTATAAAATATATTGTTGGTCATTTTCTATAAAATATATTGTTGGTCATTTTTCTATAAAATGTATTGTTGGTCATTTTCTATAAAATGTATTGTTGGCCATTTTTCTATAAAATGTATTGATGGCCATTTTTCTATAAAATGTATTGTTGGTCATTTTTCTATAAAATGTATTGATGGTCATTTTCTATAAAATGTATTGTTGGTCATTTTGCTTTAAACTGTATTGCTGGTATTTTACTATAGAAATATATTTTTATCCTTTCATATTTTTTTTGTTAGGGATTAAATATCTGCCCTCCCTCTGCATTGCTGGAATCTTTTGTCATAAACTGTACTATGATGAGAAGCCATAAAAACTTCAATTTCATTCGTGATATATCTTCAGTCAGTTTAGTGTCATAGGTGATACACGTTTGTACTGTTATATTTCTTTCTATTCATGACTGAGTCGGCAGTAGATTTTCCCGCAATAGGACGCCGTTACTTTCTCTGGTAGACTCTTTGCTACCCAAGGCTATAGGACTGCTAACTGTCTTGCTATTCAACTGATATCAAGGGAGAGTTGGATTCATACCTTTTCGAAGGATATCTGCCTGTAAATGAATTTGATACACCTAACTAGAATTCAACTCAGCTATCTTACCAGTTCGAGTATATATGCTTATTTTTTTTATTTTTCCAACCCCACCCCTTTTATTAAATGTTCTCATTTTTCCCGACCCCCCTATTTATTACTGTCCCTTCCTAATTTACAGTCAAAGGAATTTATTAATCTGGTTTCCACACTATGGCAGGATGTACCACAAAATCGTTCTTTCTTTTATGTACGAATGCATTTGAATATGAGTGAAGGAGAAATATTATCCCGTCTGCACGACCCCTGTCATGCTGGTGACGATATTACACTGACCATTAGAGCAATGAAGAAGGTAGTGGCACTGGGTTCGAATACTTGAGTTCATGCTTTTCTCACATTTCAAATGAGAATGTATACTACGCTTTGATCCCGAGAAATAACGATTTACTAAGCTTAGGTTAGAAGTGGCTCAAGGCCGAAATTAAGGAGTACTAAATAAGAATCAAACCCATTATTCTATCATAACTTATCAAGACAATCTTGCTAACCGTTACACTAAGTCAAAGTGGGAACCTAAGCATAGCGATTTAATCTTACATGTGGAAAGTACTGGGCACCCAGTGAGGATCAAACTCAGTGCTCAGTTGTAACTGATCAAGCGAGACTAGCTTGTCAGTCATTACACTACATCGAGTTGGGCACACAGTGTAATTTTATAGCGAGATCTGCGTCCAACTAGAAATATTATATATATATATATATATATATATATATATTATTTCATGAAATGAAAATTATTAACTATGGAATTTTAAGTGTTTGATATTTTTTAATTACTAATAATTTAGCTCTATCTTTTGACAGAGACCTCTCTCCTGGAAATTCCATACGGATTACCATATTGTATCAATTCTATACTATTTCCAAATATTTTATATAGTTATTACACATGTCTCTTTTAAATTAAATTCTAGTTTAAAGGCATGGTATACCAAAAAAAAAAAAAATCATGCCATTACGATAGTCGCTAGTGCAACATTGGCACAAATTTTCCCAGGTCGAGTTTGAACTCGGATCCATTTTTCTGGTTTTCAAGCTTCTAACGCTCAAAGGATAAATAAATGTTTACCTCAATGCCAACATTTATGGTGTTTCTCGTTGATTACGTGTCGTACCCGTCCAAAAGTGCACTTCACATTACATGTCATGGTCATAAAAGGCATCCAAATGATCAGTTCACATGGGCATTTCCTCAGCCAGTAAATACAGAAGTACCTGACCTCACACCTGCATCCGATATTGCAAGCTTCTCCTTCTCCGTCCAATGAACACGAGCAGAGGCGTCTTCTTGTCGGTTTAAGAGTGAGTTTCCACTTCTAAAGTCTTCGCATTCTCTTTCACTCGCAGTAACCCCTTGCATCTTAGTTGCATTATCGCTTTTCTTGTAGTGAAAGGATTTTTATTAAGCTTGGAAACGAGAATATTGGTGAGATTGATATATAAACAAATGCCCCAGGGATACTCTTGACAGGCTCACACTTTTCCCACAGGGAGAATTTAAGGACAACGTCTATGGACGTTAGGGAGTCGGCATACCACAGACTGGCCGATTGTAACTGACGAAGTTAAGATTTAACTTAAATGTTAAGCAATGTAGGTATAAGGAACCCTTGATATAGTCTATTCATAATCCTCTTTAATATCTACACAAATGATCAGCCCATCCACCCAAATACCAGATGGTCTCTTCATTGCATCCCAGAAGCAATATTTTGAAAAAGTTGTGATTTCAAGCACTAGTGGTCTGGACGGCCTGTTCCCATACACTGCTGTCTATTACCTTCAAAAGGAAAGCTAACCATGACATAAAGATCAAATGATATCAAAAACGGTTAGAATACACTTCCAATCCTGTCTACCCTAGGGTCACTATGGACCAGTCCCTAACGTGTAAGGAGCGTATTGCAACTACTAAATCCAAGGACAGATCACGAAACAATATCCTAAAGAAGCTGGCTAACACCAAATTGGGTGCCCAGACCGGTACCATCCGCAACACTGGGCTAGCCCTTTGCTATTCCATAGCACGAGGGTGGAGCAGATCATCACATACAAAGGAAATCAACCCCGCGTTAAACGCCTCTTACTGATCAATCACTAGGTCTCCCAAGACAGCCAAAGTAGATAACCTCTATTTGCTTACATCAACAGGACAGCTCACGCTCAACTTGAGAGGGTGAAGCATGAAACTGACCCTCATCATCCAATCGACGGCTGTGAACCAATGAAAAAGAGGTTCAAGTCACGACACAGCTTTCTACATGCAGTCGAACCAGCGTCTGTCCCTGCGGTGCAGGCATCTTAAACAACGTGTAACACAGTCTCTCTCTCTCTCTCTCTCTCTGAGACCAACAGAATTCATTCTCAAGGCCTCCGTGATGCCCGGCCCTAGATGATCTGCCTGAAATACACCCGAACAGCTGCTGGTCGTTATAGAGCCAACCTTCAGAAATGGGGATTTTCCATCAATGATAATCCAACGGTCAATGCAGGCAATCAGAAACTATGAAGCATCACTTAGTTTTCTCCAATCTTGAAGATTCATGCACACGTAACGACCTTGAAACCTTAACACTCCAGGCAAGGCTCTCTGTGTACCACTGGATTACTGTAGTGCAGCGACTCAATATAAGGTTTTATCTGTAAATTAATCTGTAACGACCTCTACTACTCTCGGATGCTAGTGTCTCTTAGTCGTTATCAATACTCGAGTTAAGCTACCGTTATTTTGCAGTATTTAATACCCAGGGTATTAGCTGGCAATATGATGTAGGCAAGCAAATATTCTCTGGCTTTACCAGATAACTGCCTAGGTTCATGTCTATTAGAGAGGATGAGGTAATGAAGATATTTATATAAACTAACACAAATAAATCAGATATAATTTACCTATCAATATGAACAGACAGGTAACTGCCATCAGTTGCATATAAAGCACTTGTCACTTCTTTGCAGTTGCTAGCAAACATCGGAAACGCAGTGTACTTTTGACCGCCCCCTCGATAGAAATCAGTAAGTTTATAACGTGTCAGAAACTTTCAAAGGTGGAACAAGAGAATGACTTTCCAGAAATCAATCAACTAACCAGAGTGTATTTAATACCAGCTGCTGTCATCGGACAGAGACGTGCCAGGATATTTAGGTTTTATTGCAAATAAAGTCGAAAAGAAAGACGCAAGAAGACTGGGAAGAAGTTTTCATGATATAAACATATTTTTTTATAGACTCACGTACATGTGTTAACGCATAGACAATGACGTCCCTATACACATCCACATACATATCACATTGGGCAGAATTATGTCTTTAGAGAAATCTGCTTAAAAACACATTAACACAATATAAACAAACATTGATTGTCTATGCGTAGTTTAGATGTGGCACAAGGCCGAAAGTATTGGGCACCAAGTGAGGATCGAACTTACTGCTCAGTCGTAATTGTTCTATCGAGACAAGCTTGCTAACCATTACACAACGCCAAGGGGCCCGAGATTTTCTAAGCGTAGCTTAAATGTGTCACAGAGCCGAATGTCTGGAGCACACAGTGAGGATCGAACCCACTGCTCCGTTGTAATTGATCTAGATAGACTAGCTTGTTTATATTATATCAAGTTCAAGTACCCCAGTATGTGTGTATGCGTGTTTCCTGCTAATCAAAACGTTATTTTTGTGGATACTCCTGTTTGAGTAAACAACATGTACTTCTTTTGTTGATTCTATTATAAAGTAGAGAGTAAGTGTGAATCCTATCAGAGAAAATATTTACTTTATAAAACTTGTAGATTTCATTCTCTGTGTTCAAAAAAGTCAAGGTATGTAAAATAGATATCCACATTTATATTTTTAAGAATAGTAAGAAATAACGTTGAATAAAAATGAAATATCTGATATATATATATATATATATATATATATATATATGAAGAAAAATATACAGAAAAAACAAACAAAAATCTTAATATGCAATTATGCTGTATTAATGTTAATATAAAGTCAACGTCGGACGCTTCGGTCTATTTAAGACCATCTTCATGGACATTTTCATTAAACATAATTAACATTAGAGCATATAAAATTCAACATGAAAAGACGATGGACATAAGAGCACAACTAATCCAAACAGATAACTGAAATTTTTTATATAAGATCAGCGTTCCGTTTAAATATGATCACGTGGCGATGTTGTGAAAACGTATTCGAAGATGATTTCCAAATATTAAAATATTAATATATATATATATATATATATATATATATATATATATATATATATATATATATAAAATGACGGAAAATCTTAGATTTTGCCGACGCGTTTCATCTTCCTACTTTTCAAGGAAAAAATGAAATCGAAATTTTTTTTGTTGTTATAGTTACATTAAAAAAATCCAAACTTAAAAAAGATAGACGCTTCTGTCTAAGCTTTTTTTCCTGGTTAATGTAAATTACCTTTATAGTAAGGGATTTTTTTTTCATAATTCGCTCTTTCCAAGGATACAGAGAAATTAACTTATCCAGACAGACAAGGAGTGGTTGCGTGTTCAGTGAATTATGAATTTTGCCGTTGCCTTTAAAACTCAGTAAATTTAAAAATAATTTACTCCAAAATTCGTTTGACGATGAAATGGAACTAATGTTTTTAATTTAATTACAAAATTAAATCTTTTAGCTTCCATTTTTGAAATATGGTTAGAACTGTGTAGCGAAAAAACATATTTTAAATCAGTTAATTTATAATATATATATATATATATATATATATATATATATATATATATATATATATGTGTGTGTGTATGTATATATATATACAATTTCAGATGAGTCAACAAATGTCTGGTGAAAATAACAATGGATATCCAACTATGTCGAACCTACTTAACAAATCTGATCAAATAATCATCAGAAGGTTAAGCGAAGTGTTGTCTGATCGGAAAAGCCGAGAAGCATTCAAGACCTTCTCATCCATATATATAATTGCTGAAATCTACTAACCGAACCATTAAAATAGGTTCAGCAACGAACCTGTGGAGTCTTGGTACTGAATATAACATCAATCAGCTACGTGACACATTTTATATTTGTATTAATCCTATATGCATATATAACGTATATTTGGGTAGCATCCTTTCTTTCAAAGATCTTTCTTTAATACGGCCGACACGGAAGATTTAATTTTTTATTAAGTTTTCTCAGCATTTTCTTTCGTTTTTTTCTATTTTGTAGGAGTAACTGAGTACAAAGATTTTCTATAAATTTTATTATCCCAAGCGCTTTCGACCTTTTCTATAGCCATTATATCACGAAAGCCCCATTTTCTTATCATGATAGCAGCACCTATAACTAAACTAATGGCGTCAGCATAGGAAACCCATTAAGTCCTGTCTTCTCTAACTTTTACTTGTTTTATATTTAAAATAAAGTGTGTAGACTAACTGAAAAACCACAAATCTATACAAGGTATGTTGACGACATATTTGTTTTGATAAAAAATAAAGACGGAATTGTAACCTTTTGAAAAACTTAACGCAAAAATTTGCACACAAACTCATGGTTAATAACAAAATCTTATTCCTTTATATTGATACAAAACTAGAATCGAATGTATTTACGGCTTACCCGCTTAAAAAACACCAGTACGAACTCTTACCTTCTAAACTATGATAGCCAATGCCTGGAAAAATATAAAATAGCAGTGATAACAAGCTTCTTAAATAGAGCACACTAAACTTCCTTTTCCCAAAGAATATATCTGAGCGAAATAAAACACATAAAACAAACATTAATCAACAATAATTTCCCCAAATCCGTCATTGATAAACAAATAAAATTATTCTTACAAAAAATAGATGACACCAGTAATAAAATACCACACAACAAAACATCAACATAGTTGCAAAATAATTATAAACAGGGCGAATTCGCTTTACGAAGAATCATTAAATACGATATTCCTCTCGTAATTCCTTAAAAAACATGTAAAATTTATGATATATTATAGAAAATGGAATGCCGTAAAGTTTATCACAAATCAAAAAACCCTATCAAATCTCATCTAGAGATCATCAATATTGTGTATAAGTTTCATTGTCCAGTACAAGACTTTGTCACAAATCAGTTAACTATATCAGACATGCTACGACAACTTTGAGTATTTAATCATATATATATATATATATATATATATATATATATATATATATATATATGCGTATATGCTTGCATTATGTATTATAGACGCTTGGTGTCCCAAAAGAATTTTGACAATAATATTGTATACTAAACTCTAGTTCGCGGAAGTGCAGTCAATCGACGCTGCATCGATTTCAGAAGTTGTTAAAAGAATCTACCTCTTTTAAATTTTAGATTTGGCTTAATGTTCGATTTCCGAATGCTATTATCTTCGAAAATGTTTATCATTTCTTTTCTGATTTTAACTGCTTTTTCATATTTCAATTTCTGAGGATTTTCAGCCCATCATCTCTGCAAGGTCCTATGTCGTTTTTGGTCACTTTTCTAGCTAGTGTGTACAGTATAAATATTCTGATCATGCCGCATGATTCTGCTACGACATTTTTCCCAGGTTTACCTCAGTACTTCTTTTTCTTTTTTAACCGTGCCTTTTCGTTGTCGAATAGTGGTTATTTTCATCAATGCTTTATCCTTTTTTAGTTTATTAGCTGTGTTTATATTGTATTCCTATTGAGAAATTTTTACTATATACAGTCTGTGATAGATGAGTAAACAACTAGTATCAATTTCGGTTCGTGCACAGTGATGTATTCGTTTTATTTTACAGAATCAATCAATGCGTCTATTGGAACTTTTTCCTGTCAATCCGAGGGCTCGAACTGGAACTATTTATGCCCTTATGGGTCAAATTTGTTCAGATTTCCACTTTAATATCCTTGTATTTTGATAGGTTTTTCAAGATCTTCAATGATAGATTACAATCTGGAGTGACTGCCATGTCAGTAAGAAAGTACTGTCATTGTGTCATTTGATCACGATGACTGGGCGATTAGCTTTGATTATTTTGTCCGTTTGTATTTTTATTATTATTATTGTTGTTGTTGTTTTATCCCCTTGCCAGAGAACAACTTTAAGTGACAAATTACCAAGTCCCCTCCAGAGTCTATGGGTAAATAGTGTAATGTAGAACTATCTATTCATATTCGAGACGTTTCGTTTACATCGAGCGAATTTTGCGAATGTTATTGGCAGTTCCGCACAAAGTAATCTTTTGTAGCTCTGAGACGCTGATGTGTCCAGGAATTTTGCTCACATGATTTCCAGTCTCCTACAAAATCATGCCCAATGCCTCTATTGCAACAGAGATAATTGTAGTTTCAAGTTATCCACATTTCTGTTACTTGCAGGTCCGTATAATTCGACTGTTTTGAGCTTGTTTTTTGTTTCCTTTAGAAATTTTGGAATCCTGTAGGAAAGTCATATTTAGTCTGCGGTTTTACTTTTTTGAAATGTGTTTTTTTTTTTGTTTTTTTTTACTATTTCAATTCTATTTTTAGTCTCTTCCAAATCCATGATTGTGATATACTGTCGAATGCTTATCTATAGTCGATCCATGCTATCGATACGTTTCTTTTATTATTATTATAATTATTGTTATTATTATTATTATCATTATTATTATTATTATTATTATTTTCTTTGATTTCTGGCGTTTAAACATTTCTTTCCGGGTCCTGCCCAGGGACCTAAGGTTAGAAATGGCGTCATGACACTTTCCCCTGACAGAAAAAAAAATGGATTAAATTACATAGATAAAGCCCTTCCTATAGTGTGGGCTGTACTTGTCAGAACAATTTTTTGTATCTTCTTGAGGTATGGACTTCCAGGAATCCCTTCAATTAGTTTACTGCAATCTTTTCCAACCAGTCCTAGGGCTCCGACTACAACAGGGATTGTTGATGTTCCCATATGCCACATTTTCGAGATTTCTATTTCAAGGTCCTTGTACTTTGACAACTTTTTGAATATCTTCAAAGATACATTGCAGTCAGTAGGGACTGCCATATCAATAAGGAGGCATCGTTTTTGTTTGTGGTCTTTAATAACAATATCTGGCCGGTTGGCTTTGATTGTTCTGTCAGTGTGTATTGTGTAGTCCCATAGAATTGTAACAGGTCCTATCTCCGTAACCGGGTCTGGGTGGTGTTCATACCAGTTTCTTTCAGTTTCCTTCCCGTAGAAGTTGCAGATTTTCCAGTGCAGATATTGGCCCACTCTGTAATGTCGGGTTTTATTATTATTATTGTTATTGTTATTATTATTGTTGTTGTTATTATTATTATTATTATTATTATTATTATTATTATTATTATTATTCATTTTAAATGCATTATGGTACTATTGTTGTTTATAAGTCTTGAGTACATGGAAGGTGTTGCCTGTCATATTAAAACAAGGACCTTAGACTGATAGTACCTTTCGAAGTATGCTTGCTTTACCTTCATAAGGCATATTTCTATAGTGTTCGTAAAGTTTACTTTACACCAGGTTTCTTGGCATATTTTTTAAAATTTTAATAGGATGAAGCAAAGTACCCCAATCTCTACAGACTTTAATATTTTCTACCGAAATTTTTCTTGAATTTGGCCGTCTGAGAATTGTTTTTGATCTTTTCTTTTTGCTTTGCTGTTATAATGTAGTCAGCAGGTCCGACAACATCGATTATTTTGCATGCATTTTCAGTTTTGTTGAGGAAATCTATATGTGATCTTCTGCATTCAATAACTCGAGCTGTCTGAAAGCCATGACCCGGAAATATCTTTGGCTCCACTTCTTCCATTACTCTCAATGGTACGTGTTCATATTATTTTGCGGACATATATTTTTTTTTAACAAAAGAACCAGTGCAAGTTAAGGCATACTGGGTTATATAGTTTTTTGTATACGCTTTGTTCCAACATTTTACAGTCACTAATTACATGTGTGACATTATCTTGTTTCTCACCACATTGACTACACATCGGATTTTCTACACTATTTACATTATTCAGACTATTGTCCTCATCTTTTTCGCCATATTTATTACAACGTTTTGGCTGTTGTACGCTCCGGCCTTCTTCATGTGGTTGGAATGTCGAACTGAACCTTTTATTTCACTCACTGGGGTAGACTGCTCTAGTTCCACGTGCCATGTTTAATAAATGTCAGTTACCAGTTATCTCCTGTTAATTCCCCCTCTCCATTTTCTCCACTGCCTTAACCAGGTATTGAACTCACATTCTTTGGTCCCTGTCTATGGATCTAATCAATGTCTTTGTCCACTGTGACATGTCCTCGAGGACAGATGTCACAGTGGATAAAGGTGAAATAAATGGTTCAGTTCGACATTCCAACCACCTGAAGAAGGCCGAGGCGTACATCGACCGAATCGTTGTGATAAATATGGCAACAAAGATGAGCACAATAGTCTATATGTTGATATCTAGCAGTAATATGCAGAGAGTGGGATTTTGAACAGGTGTTCTTTCCTGATGAGAATCGTGTTTTCCAGTCCCTTCTTTCTCGTTAACTTCCAGTAGACCCTTGCATCTTAGTTGCATTTTTCTTCTTGCTTGATTAAAAGAAATGTATTTGACTGCAATAAATTTTGAACAAACCAAGGGAGGAGCAAGGTTTAATCGAAAGGAATTGCATCAGTAATTAGTTTTATCTTCACTTCTATGCAATGATGTGTCTTTTCTATTGCTTCTCTATCACCCCCCTCCTAACTGCCTTACTACTGTCCCTATTCTTAGTACTTCTAAAGTCTCCTCATTTATTTCATTCCCAGTAAATCTTAGTGGCATTATTGCCTTTCTTTGTGGTGAAATGATTGAAGAAATTCTTCAAATTCTATCTATATTATTATTCTTATTAATATAAATGCTATATGTATTGGGTATATATGTTTGAGTAGACATCCAATTTTTGTAGTATCTTTTAAACAATTAAATTAGCATCTACCAACTTGGGCAATCAAAAGTCTTATTAAATAAATAAGAACCTGAATTTCTTTCGTCCTGGGAAAACTACTATTTATGTTCGGAGCGTTTAATCACTCAGCCATAAGAAAACCTCACAGCAACGCACGTTTCGACTTCACTTTGTATGCAAGACACATCTCTCGTTTTCGAAGCATCTTTATTTTAACTTTAGTTTCGTATCCGAACCGTAAACACCGTAATTTAAGGATTAAGATAAATAGCTTTCGAAAAATAATTAAAAAATCTATATAAATGGCAATTTCAGTAAATTTTTTAAATGACTTCGTCATCTGTCCATTATTTTTTCAGAGATCTCATAACGCATTCGATGGAGGAGAGGTTTATTCAACATTTGATCAATACTCCCTTAAAGGTTTTAGACAGTTTTTATCAACATTTCTTTTCAGGATATACCGTAAGGAACTGTAAATATAGAACTAGCTTACACGTAAGTAAAATATTAACAATAATATTATTTATTATTACAGGAAATATAAAGTTTTGCTACAGAAATGTTGCAATTATCTATTTAGTTAGGTAACAAGTAAATAAAAATAATATACATTTAGATGCTATATTCAGTTTGTTGGTTATTTTTTATTTTCTTCTTTGTTATTGGCATCATATTAGAATACTTTGGCTGCAATGCTAAGTTTCTTAAGTTGAACAAACTGGAGCTATTTCGTTACATATCTTTTCCATTGTTGTTTTTAGATTGCTTTCTTGCAGTTACCTTGAAGGGCAATAGTGAAATTCTGAAAGTTAAAATGATCTTATTCTATTTAAAAAATAAAGCCTCTAAAAAGGAATATATTAAATTAATTTACGACCAAAATAAAATGTATTTAACAATAAACCTTAATGATTTCATTATAATTATGTAACAATTCAATGTAATGATATTCCGCAGAAAAATCTACGGTTTATGTTTACCTCATCTCATTGAATGGTTAGGAACTAAAAACCTAAACTGAGCCTGAAATATTGTGTAATCGGCTCTAAGTTTTTGTAAAATATTTGTATATGATATGATTATTTTGCAGTGAAAACGGCCATCATCCGCTGAACGTGTCATAAAATTTCGGGAAAAATTGCCTGCCTTCTGCAAAGCTATATTCTGCACGAACCACTCATCGTTGTAATGAAATATATATTTGTTTCGTGATAGTTTAATCGAATCTATAGAATATAAATTAATCATGATTTCGTTTCTGACTTCGAGTCCTTATTAGTAATTATAAAGGTAATACGTACCGTTTATATGATTCGTTTTTATATAATAACGTTCGCGAACTGCGGACGGGAAATATAGAATGGATGTATGAAAATTAACGTGAAAAATAAAGACGCTGACGCAATAGTTCTTGTAACAGCCAGACCAGCTTTAATATACACCTGGCAATTGATCTAGCAAAGGACCTCCAGTTAGTGGTTAATTGGGGCAAGAAATGGTTTGTAAATTCTAACGCCTCCAATACAGAACTGCCTTCTTTTAATCAGAGAACCTTTTAAGTCTGCCAATAGCGTGGCTGATGCTTAACAGAACAAAACTCTACGCCTTCTTGACGTTTTCCACTGGCATGAAGTGAAGCGACTATATCGAATTAATTAATACGTTTAGTGCAAGGATATTTGGTTCACTGTGTGGATCCAGAAAAATCCTTTCTTCAGAACATTTTAAATCTGCCATTCGTGTATTGAACACTGCTGCCATATGTAATCTGGTACTCTTGTTATAAATCTGCAGCTTTTTCACAAATCCAAATATGTGTCTGTAATGTAATCGATCCGGACCAGCCATCTTGACTTCAGTCACTTTCTCACCGACGTGACGTTGATTCCCTCTGTCTTTTCAACAAATATTTTTATAACAACTATTCTGATGTGCTTTTTTTTCCTTGGTACGCCGACTAGATGAATTTAAGCGTGCTATTACATTGGAAACTATATCTTAACGTTTTAATTTCCAGCTAGTTAGAGATGCAACCACAACTTCTATTCTAAGAATTTCTTTTCTCGCACCTCTGATCTGTGGAACTCCCTTCCGCATGCGTGCTTCTCTGTCGCTTAAAATTTAAATGCAATCTTAATCGCCACATTCTCTCTTCCTGAACTCTGTTCCATCATTGCCTTTTCCTCACTCCTCCTCACTAAAGTCTTCTCGTTCTATTTATTTCCCTATAACCAACTTCGTCCTCTTGGCATCTCGCCTTGCATGAGATGAAAGAATTAAACAAAAATCAACCTCGCGTATATGTGCCGTCACAACAATGATGGATATAACTCTTGAACAGTAGAAAATATAGAGAAGCGAAAAGACTATAATTACTTTACATGCTAAACCAGAATTACAGCATTGAGTAACAAAGCAAATAACTAAATACTATATGTTCCAACACATTTATGATCAACGGGCTTGATGATAATGAAGGTGGGTGTAAATCCAAAATCATCAGATGTTCATGAGATTAATGAAGGCGTACCCCAAGGCTCCATCCTCGGTCCTACTCTCTTTCTCCTTTATATTAATGATCTAAGAACATTCACAGTTAATTAGAAAAATATTGCAGATGATACCATAGCTTATGGGCCCATATCCAAAAATTTTGATGATCTGATCTTAGCCGCTAATCTCTCCTCAGCGCTAGTTTTAACAATTCGTTTTACTGGTTTTTTAAAATTCCACACCACCAAAGACAATTCGTAAAATTTCATCAGGTCCGGAATTTTCTTCAGTCACGATGAACGATTGTAGTCTAAATGAGGCATCTTTACTAGAACATCTACTGGGACTCATATTCTTCCCAAACTTCATGAATGTTTCGGTTCCTGTACGGTTCCAATATGAATGACAACGCTGACGACGTAGAAATGTCGTATTGTTAACATGTACCACGATGTTTTATTTGTACAGACATGTTGGATGTGTAAGTTTCTGTACCTTACATTTGAGAAAATCCCTTGCATATAGTCATTGGACCAGTTAACTTGTCAAACGAATTGGCGCCATGAATATCAGTCTATAAAGAATATTTCCAGGTGTTCAAACCTATCATTTAAAACGGCGTTTAGCTAATTGTGGGAATTGAGAAAGAGGAAGATCTTGTTACGCCAACGAAATGAATTAAGCAGTTACACTTTTTCTTTTACTTTTTGCTTTATTTTGATTAAAAGAAATCTCATCCTCTGACAATGGTAGGATTCACGAAATTATATCACTCGAAACACGCTGCATTTTCTCAAATAAAAAAAAATAATTTTCCTCTTTTAGCAAGTTGGCTCCCAGGCTCCATTTCCCTTGTTATCCCAGGGTCCCAACACTATATTTTAATTAATTTTGGTACAAGCGACATTGTTTTAACATTGTTTCTTATATGAAGCAATGATATCGTACATTTTACAACCCAGTATCCCATACAACCTACGCGAATGCATGGCACAGCTCTGTATGTAATCGCTTAAAACAATTGACCCCAAAAAACAACAGTAGAAAGTCTAAAAGGAAGACGAAATAATATTTAAATATTTTTAGAAAAAATGTAGTTCTGGTGTATGATAATCTCAAAAGGAACAAATCATAGCATCCCACTCGCAATAATTCTACTAGAAAAAAAAGAAGCAAAACGACGCAACGGAGGGTCGGTGAGCTTTGCAGACATACCACCACGTGTAGGAGCCAACGTGTTAAAAAAGATTTTGGTACGTTTTTTTGGATAAACTATAACTGTTTTTCGAAAATAGGATTATACTTCTGAAGGGCACTTCAGTTAGGTTTACATAATTCCTACGATAGTGGATTTATCAGCTATAAATAGGCGATACCTTATTTAAAAGCTAAGTGGCATCGTATATTAAGCAAGAGAGTCAAGATGCCAGATCTCAAGGTCAAATTAGCGAGAACACCTTATATAATTATTTCTAAGTAGAGTTAAGATTATTTATAACACAATACTGACAGTTCTGTATGATTAACACTCTAGCTGCATTATCTTTCACTTGAGTAGCGACACCGATCTCCATAGCATATTCAATTCCTATTGCCTTCTATCTAATTTAGCTCAGCTTCGTAAAAGCAAGATTACTAGCGAACTGTGATAGATGCTTGCTTCCAAAAGGCTGATGTTCGAGTTAAGGTAAAAAGCTAACATTCATTTCAGAAGCTAAGCAGAGTATTAAGGAAAAATCGTTAGAAACAAAGAAAAATGTACTGGACTGTTATGTGATATCTGCCATTCTATATAACATTGAGTGCTGGGCAATCTCTTCTCTGAAGAAGAGACTTAAAGCAACAGCTTCTAAAGATCCTGGGGATACCATGAAACGAAAATATGAGGAACAACAAGGTTTTGGGGAACATGAAAATAAAAAGGAAAAATACTTAACATCAGGAAGAGGCAGTTGAAATTTCTGGGGCAGGTAATGTAGAAGGAGGGATTGGAAAATCTGATACTGACAGGACAGACTGAGAGAAAGAGGGACAGAGGAAAGCAGCGCGTAACTGTTATGGAGTGGTTTCACAGTGGAGGCTTGTATTTGTACTAAGTCGGTCCTAAAATAGGTTCGACATACAAAACGTTAGGAACTTGATATAATAGGTAATGACGCAGAGAAATCTAGTTGTGGTCGCTGATACTTTAGTATCCGACTAACGGTCGTCCGCCATCGACTGACTGACCGAACCAGCGACTGACTCGTTACTCTTACTACTCCTACTTATTATAGGTGGGAGAGTCCATTAACTATAGAATAGGTGTGTTCCCCTATAATCCATTTGTCCATTAACATACTTTATGGACAAATGGATTGAAGAACAGAGTTTGGGAAAAATAACAAAAAACAAAACTTGTTAAGAGCTACAAGAAACAGGAAGACATGGAGGGCCATGATCGCTTACATCTTGAAGCCATGGCACATAAAAGAAGAAGTCTTGGTCCAATAACTGTAGGTGTTTCAGATTTTAAATTTAAAAGTACATTACTGTACTGACTGGTCGAGAGTAAGGTGATCTACTACTGTCACCTTGCCGAGAAGGAACAGCTTACTGCCATGCAACACAAACCTAAAAATAAAAACATATTCTGAAAGCTGATAAAAGATTGAATACCGAGGTCAAACTCCAGAGGGAAGTATGCAATATCTCTTGGCTATCAAACCTGTATTATCTATAGATAAATTGTACGGATTCTGACTCAGGTCAAGTGAATTCACTCTGGTCACTTCGACATGTTGAAATTGTTAACCAGTTTGTCTCGCGGGCTTAATTACGACTTAGTAGTAAGTTCGATTCTCACAGGGTGCTCTATACTTACGATCTGTACGTTTAGCAAATTGTTATGTGCGTTCAGGATGCGGTAACTACCTTAGTAAAACTCATGTTGCATGGCCCCTCGTTCTGGGGAAATCATGGTAGCGGTCTCCATTCTATAATAAAGTTGCATTCTTATCTCGCACATCTTCTCTCGGACGGTGATCGCTAGTTGTTTTGGTTCAGAGATAAAAAAAAAAAGTTCAACACAGAGAGAGAATTTTAATTTAGCTAACTGATTAACGTCGACGTATGCATCTTCTAACTAGCCAGTGGGGTCACTCACTCCCGCCACTGGGGAGCCATTTCAGACACGAAAGTTAACACGTATAGATTGCTTGACGTGTAAGAACAAACTCTTCGAAAACACTTTCTTTATCTACCGTTCTTACGCTCGTCCAGTCACTCAAAATTGACTTACTTATTTTGTCTTGTATTTGATCCCTAAGGTCGACCTGACGAAGTAAGAGCAGAGGTACACTTCCCCCTAAAAATAAGTCTTCTAAACTATTATTTAACAATCACTGTCAATTTTCATTAATCAATTCACTCCAAGCAAGGAAATAATGACACTACGACGCAAGGAAGCTATTGGGTAGGGGAAGAGAATGAACCAGAAATTCAATCCTAAACAGGGAACAAGGGATAAACCTCTGCTCCTGTTTCAATCAATTCACACCAAACAAGGAAATCCGACCACTAAGATGCAAAGGACTACTGAGAATGGCAGAGAAGGAGAATACTTTAAAAGAAACCGGAAAGCCAAACCCTAAACCCGGATAAACCGAAAGTATGGAAGAACCCATGAAGATCGAACTCACTACTCAGTAGTAATTAATCCAGCGAGACATGTTTGCTATTACACGACTCCATCAATTCATATGGTCATTTTTTAGCGTAGCTTAGACGTGACACAAAGCTGAAAGTAAGGTGCACCTAGTGAGGATCAAACTCACTACTTAATTGTAATTGTTCTGGCAAGACAAACTTGGTAATCATTATACCATTCTGCTCCTTCATCTGCAACACTTTTTCGAATTCACAATGTGTTTTGTTATATTTATCAACTGAATGCATAAGAAATACAGGAATGAGCAAAGCTCAAGAATGTTTCTCAGAATTACTAAACATTAAAAAAAAATAAAGTCAGCACTGAGGATATCTGCATCCAGCCTATATAATTAATTATCGACTATAAAGAAACGAAAAGTTTTATTTAAAGTAATGCTAAATCCTAGGCTTCAGAAATGTATTCTCCTAATGTGTTCGACAGATGTTTGCCCGAAATTTTGTATGACTGTTCAAGTCTTTCTTTTTAAATTTCCATGATGAGAATATATGTCAAGGAATTACTGAAAATGTTCTTTTTTTTATCTTATTCGGCTAATTTACATATTTTAGAATACTTTTACTTTTCTCCTATCGCTTTTTGTTATTCTTCGAAAATATCCAGCACGTATTTGACTATGTTTCATTGTATTGCACAGAATAATTTGGCTGCATTTATATAAGTAACTGCCTTCATTATTTGACCTCCACGTGATAATCCCTTTTAAAAACCAGGAACAATTTCTGAAAATAATATAAGACAATAAATAATCCCTTAATCCTTCCAAGATTTCACTGGGTTTTTCTCTATATAACTGAAAAAAATCTCAGACTGAGAAAAGTGTGAAATCTCGCTTATACATATTCCTTAGAGATAGATGTCCAGAGACTTTTTTGTTGAGTGAATCACAAAGAAAACATTTAGATATATGGACATAGATTTATTTAACCAGATCCGTGCCATTCCGTTCCAAAACCACATCGCTTAAATAATTTCAACTGCAGCAAAAAGAACAAATGATAGCGCATGTAACCCGAAGAGAAAAAAAATAATATCACCAGGATTTTTGACAATTCACACTGACTCAAACAAAAGTTTAGGAGGGAAGACACCATCAATGTTGAAAAGAGCGATAACAGCGATAATTTGACAAACCTATCTTTCTGAAAAACATTTAAGAGAATGATTTTATAAATCTCAACCGAAGTAGTACAGGCTGCTCTATAAATAAAAGGATAAAAGAAAATTCCATATGATAACAGCACTCGATGCTCGGTCAGTGTATGTGGAATGTCTTCCTATAAGAAAGCGACTAATATTAGGGTTAGCCAGGTATTTCCATCATCCGTACGAAAGTCTCATAACGGGAATAAATCAAATTCCCTCTAAACTTCGACCCGTTTATCACCCAGAAAGATGCCTACTTTTTTGTGTGTTGCAATTATGAATCTACCTCAAAAATGGCGAAGGTGGTAATTGTAATAGTTATATTAACCGTTTTCTCTATAAGGAAACATTTGGAATTCATTGACCAAGCAGCCAGTACTGCTTTCAATTAAAATTTATAACATCTTTCTTTTAAAATCCACAGTTTTTTCTTTATTTTTTAACGTAGAAAACGTTTTCACGTCAAGTAGCTTCTATCGCTCTTTCCAATAATGATTGGGGGTTTCCTTCCTAACTGTTATGGGGTCCACCCCTTTTTCATATAAGTGGACTCGACCAGAGTGTTACTTGGACTGCTGCCGTTAAATACCCAGAGTTAGAGAGAATACAGAGATTGAGATAGTAAGAAGACCGAGATTGTGATTGAGTTGGAGGTAGAGTAATAGTGTGAGGTAACCGCTTGTAGAAGTCAGTTACAAGCACGTAGACTCTAAGGAAGTCCTACTTCGAGACTGCATATATCTATCTGTTATTGCTACTAACCGCGTTCCTGGATTTACTAACAGTATTACCCTTTGTATTGTTGTGTAAATACATTTTATATCTTATATTTAATTCTTGCGTTTCTCATTCATTGGGGGCCAAATTTCATCTCGGAATCCACAACACTAACATTCTAATTGAAGTGGTTTGGAATCTTAACATCTTGATTATGTCTTCGAATTACATGTGTCATGCATTAAATTGTTGCTGTTGTTATTTCTGAAGTGCCGTGGTTTTTATTATTCGTTTCAGTTCTCTGTTTGAATTTGGAGTACAAATCCACATTGTTCACAATGTTTAAAGAAGGGTGATCTTTGCGAAGGCCCCCAGGCATTACTCACTCAAAGCCTTTTTCAACCATCGACCATTCAGGCCTTCAGTAATGGTACCAACATTCATACTCTGGCTTACATCTTCAAAGTCCATGCAAGAACCATCAAGAGGACAGTGAATAAGTTAACAGAAGAGGGAACAGTAAAGAGGATAACTGGATTAGGAGGTCATAACAGGAAGAGGCAATTATCATTTAAACTTAGAGCTAAATAGACCAATTACAAAAGATCCAAATCAATCCGTAAGATGTTTGGTATGTGAGGGAGAAGTTTCAGCTATGACAGTCCAAAGAGCAGTGACAAAAAACTTGAAAATGAAATCGTAGGTGAAACCTCTGAGAAAATTTGTTACACCAGGACAAAAAGTTAAAAGGTTAGAGAGGGCGAAAATCATCTTGAATTAGTTGAAAATGATCCTGAAATAATATATATATATATATATATATATATATATATATATATATATATTAAGGATTGAAATAAAGTTCAATATATATATATATATATATATATAACTTTATTTCAATCCTTCATCAGCTTCCGATCGTTAGCTAAGATTATTCAATGATGAATATATCATTTTCGCTTATAATTGATTTTATAATGATTCTTCTGTTAAGCTAATATACAACGGTTCTGTGCTTAATCTAATAAACGGACAATTTTGCTGTTACTCCAGGTATATATATATATATTAATTTTCATAATTATTTTTTGATTATATTTTTGCTATGGATACACAACCATTAACCTTCGTATTTGAATTTTCTATTTGGCACAGCTTTATATGATAATAAAATTAAATACACATAGCACATTTTTCTTTATCTCTTTACTTCTTTTCAATTTTAATTTTGAATAAAGTCCATAAGAAGTTACTAAGACGATAAGAATTACCAAACAAAATTTAAATGTTGTCAGTTTTCATTTTCTATATTATTTTTCAATGATGCCGAGCATAGTGACAATATACTATAGGCAATAACAAATTACCAATCTCGTAATTATAATAACACGCCTATCAAATATAAACTAAAAGCGAATAATGTAATATATCAATATAGTTACCCCGTACAGTGCTTTATATATTATCACAAAACGATTATTTACAATGATTAAACCACGAGAACTAACAGAAGCTAGACACACATTTAGTATGTCTATTACTTCTGTACAATACAACGTAGAACACAAACATTGAAAACATAATAACATCGAAGCGGTGGAAAAAAAAAACAAAAAACAAAAAAACAAAAAAACTAATGAATTTGTTGAAAGTCATTGGGGCAATAATCATTGCGAACAAGTCTTTGTACGTATCCAAAAGGAAAACTGTAAGAAAATAAGAAAAACCTCGTGGAACGACTGACAATATCAACCAAAATGAAAACCATGATATAAAAAATGAAATTAAAAAATAAAGCGGGATACTCCGAATCACACTGATCGAAAGCATTAGTTCTGGTCTTATTTCTTGCAGCGTTAGTATTCAGTATTATTCTGGTGTTCTGACAAATTAGCCAATCGGAAACCGAAAAAATTACGGAATTATTTAAATAAGTTAGAATAATGTTTAATGATATTCGCTTAAAAACTGCGCCGGAGTATTTAAGTTATTTCAATTATTATTATTATTATTATTATTATTATTATTATTATTATTATTATTTTCTTTGATTTCTGGCGTTTACATATTTCTTTCCGGGTCCCGCCCAGGGACCTAAGGTTAGAAATGGCGTCATGACACTTTCCACTGACAAAAAAAAAAAAAAATTAAATTACATAGATAAAGCCCTTCGTAAGGTGTGGGCTGTACTTGTCAGAACAATTTTTTGTATCTCCTTGAGGCATGGACTTCCAGGAATCCCTTCAATTAGTCTACTGCAATCTTTTCCAACCAGTCCTAGGGCTCCAACTACAACAGGGATTGTTGATGTTCCCATATGCCACATTTTCGAGATTTCTATTTCAAGGTTCTTGTACTTATTATTATTATTATTATTATTATTATTATTATTATTATTATTATTTTCTTTGATTTCCGGCGTTTACATATTTCTTTCCGGGTCCCGCCCAGGGACCTAAGGTTAGAAATGGCATTATGACACTTTCCACTAACAAAAAAAAAAATTAAATAAATAAAGCCTTTCGTAAAGTGTGGGCTGTACTTATTAGAACAAATTTTTGTATCTCCTTGAGGCATGGACTTCCAGGAATCCCTTCAATTAGTCTACTGCAATTATTATTATTATTATTATTATTGTTGTTGTTGTTGTTGTTGTTAATCATAATAATAATAGTAATGATGATGATAAAAAATATCAATTACTTTGAATTATTATTAATAAAACTTTGCAGAATCATGTAAATATGTCGAATTTAAATTGGATCTAATTGAAAAAATCGTAAATGAAATTGAATTAATTGTTATTTTCAATAAAATCATTGCCGAATAAATATAGTCTGTCATGTAGCATAGCGTTATAAAAAGAAAATTGATTTAACATTTTTACGCTATAATCTAAAACCAGTTTTAAAAATCGTTTATCCTTTGTTTTTCTGAGCTGTTTAAATTCTTCACAGAAAACACACTCCACAGCGTCGAATTCACTATCCAACCTTGTGTGTCAAATTGCTTTACTCTACTTAAAAAATTCTTTACAGTATGCTCCAAAAGCTTTCATTCAACTACAGGTCGAGCGGACAAACTGACCACTTTTATCAAATGAATAACTTTTCTATTTATTTTATTTATATTGACATTAGCTTTTTTTTTTTTTTCACGAAATGGGGCATTGATGTACATAAATATATTTTCTTTTTTTTTCTGAAATCATTCAGCTTCTTCTTGAACCATAAATTCTACATGCGCCTTCAAAACAAAAAAGAAAAAAAAAACTATGTACGCTGAAGCTGTCAGTAGAAACACAATCTGGAAACCGTAACATCTCACCAATTTATCATCTATAACCCCACAGTAAAATATCACATCACCTCGGCACCTGTCGAAGGGGTTTCCAGTAAGAGTCAGTCAAACATGTTCTGCCCGTCTGCCTGAGTCAGTGTTGAAAAAATCTGCTTTTATGTGTTTCTCTGACCATCTCATTTAATTTTGCACATTGGTAACTTTTAAATAAGGCCTCGGTTTTTTTCCACTTTATTTACATGACTATTCAGTAGTCCAACTACCTCACCGTCCGGTGTGAATGGATGGTGTAATGAACATTCTGAAACTTGGCAAATGGACGAACGTTACTAGGATCCAAGGCGATTGTGGCAAGGCATGACCAACCAGATTCTGAAGACACAATACGTAGAAGATTAACAATAACAACAACTTTTTTAATAAGGAAGTAGAAGCGGTGTTTCATCTTTTACATGATTCGAATTAAATAAACGCTTCTCTTTATCCGCTGAGTTGGTTTTCAGGAGACAATTTTAATCTTGAAACTAGCAACGTAAATATATTTAATTTGAGATTTCCAATCCAAGACATTTTTTCTTACATTCGATCAAATTTAATTGTCTATCATCCGAACTGCTCAGATAGACGTCACACTTTAGTAAGTAAACTTATTATTCCAATAGATATTTATTAGATATTTATATATTAATAAACTATGAAATGTCTGACAATATGAGACGTATATTAATAAATCAATATCGTCATGTAGTAAGCGAAGCTGCGATGTGGAAGAAGGCCGAAATTATGGAACACTTTATGAGTATCGAACCCACTAGTAATATGGCGAAACAAGCTTGGCAATCATTACACCGCTACGAAGTGTTCGAGCCATAAAGCAATATAAAGTCATTTCATAAATATATTTTATATTATGGGATTTCTTATGAAGCTGAAACAATATAAATAATTCATTATTTAATTACTTAAATGGAATATAGTATTATTCCTTAAAACACATATGGTGCGATGAATAAATTGTCGTCTAATTTACGCAAACATAAAAATAGTACGGATATCTTTTTTAACAGAGTTATTTACCAAAATTACGCAAGAAATTCTTGAAATATAATTGAGTCAATAACATCGCCATTGGCCAGGCAACTTACGAACTTTTCTGTACGGTCTACTTGTTTAAATTGTTGAATGCTTGCCTTCAGTTCATCTTTGATGATACAAGGGGTTTTGTTGGTCTTTCGCTCAACTGAGCCCCACATATGATAAGCAAGGGAGTTTCATCCTGGGGTGTTAGGAGACCAGATGTAAGGGGCAATGTGTTCGCAGTAATTGTCTGACAGCCATGACTAGAGTCTCCTGTTTATGTGGTATGGTGTAGATTCCTGTTGCCAGCTATAGAGTACCAGTAGCTACCCAAGGCAACACTACCTCCTCAGGGTACTTGATGTATGTCTCTTTGATGAGACTGATGCCCTCAGCAACAAATTCGAGAGTGCTTTTCTTCTCAGAACGATCAGAGTGCGTTTTCCGAGCTGCCGTAACATTGAAATCATAATTAGACTCATATAATTCTTTCCGAATCCTCTGCACTGTCCTCAGATTGACGCCCGAACTCTCTGAAATGTTCGTATTGGAGATTTCAGTGCGAATGCTAAGCAGTACAGGATGCCCATTCCAAATTTCTGGCGGAGTGAATTGCGTTATGGTGATCTTTTTCTCACAGACGTAGTCGAACTGACACTACTATACTCCGCAGTCGACAAAATAAACAAACAACCAATCAACGTACATGCACTAATTTAAAAATATAAAACAGCGACAATTTACCTATCGCATTCTCTATATATTTAGTGAGTTTGACTAGATATTTGGACATTGAGGAAAATGTGTAAGATGATAGACTCCATGAAACGTTTAAAAATTACATCCTTTACGTTTAGAGTAGGAAAATAATAAAAATTAGGAAATAGAGACATGGAAAAGTCCCAACAAGAAGTAGACATTTCCTTAATGGCGAAATCGAGCTTTACTTTAATGATTTCTCATAGCTTAATAGGAAAGGAATCCTGGCTTGAAGGTGATTTTCCGAGTAGCCTAGTGGTTGGGCTACTATCTGCACACATGGCGGGAAGCATGCTTCTAATGTTTAAATAGCACGAAAGCCATGATAGCACATGTTAAGTTGATCAGGTCACGTGCAATCTGCTATGTGTACCATGTGATCCGAAAGTCTTTTACGTAATTGTTGAAACTTGACTAATGCATGGAATAATAATGCAACACAAAATGTACTTAGAACAAAATGTATTGAAACAAGAAAGTGTACACAATATTTACATATAGTCTTTTGTATATTCCTGGTAAGACCGTTCCTGGAGAATGCAGTCGGGCGGAGTCTCTGGTTGAATCTCATGATTCCTCTCTCTCTCTTCCCGGTACCAACCATATTTATATGGTCGGTACTCCACTATGCAAATTAGGTGGATCCTACCACAACAGTAATAAAATTTTCTTTTTCAGAATGATGGTGTTCATACGGACCTTCTCGATGTGTGACAGTGTCAATGAATGCGAATAAACGGAATCCAGGACATGTGCTTTGTATTACTGTATTACTTGTTCTTCTATTGTTCTCAATACTTTTTCGTAGGGGGTGACATGACTTTTGAACCACCCTGTACATCTAGAATAGCTGTCACATATTACTAGTATATATGATGACCACCATCACTGTAAAGTACCCAGATGGACTTAGTAAATTGATTGATTGATTTGTTAGTTGGTTTTTACGAATTAATAACGTTTTGCATGTTTTTTCAAGTTGTAATATATTTTTTGAATCTAATAATCTGTTTTGGTGATAATCATGCTTTTCTGATACAATTCTTACTATTTACCTCATATCTGGGGGAGAAAATGAGGAACCCGGACGAAGCTTTGCCGAAGGGCAAGGTTTCGTCCGGGAGGGGTAGACAGGGCCTGAACCCGTCTAATCGGCTTCAAAAGGCTATTTTTTTTGGCCGAGCCTACGGGCTCGGAGAAACCCACAATAAAACCGGCCTTGTTCCATATTCGTTTCCCGTGGGTGAAATGATAAATACCGAAAATGTGGATTCATACCTTTTCCAAATGTAATTTTCCGTAAGTGAAATTAAAGACTTCGACTAGAACTTGAACACGGCTCCCTGATTTCTCTTTCCGAACCGTAGAATTTTATACCTCTTTATTTAAAAGAAAGCCTCTATTATATTATTGAAGGAATTATAAACATTATGTATTTTGTCCTACCTAATTACATAGCAGTTATTATATAATATTTAACACACAATTCACATAATCGAACAACTTCAGATTGAACTGTGACATGATAATTTTAATATCGCCTTAAAGTAATATTTTTAAGTGTGAGATAAGTTGATGCCAACAATTAACATTTTTTTTATATAAGATCTTTAAAGAACTGTATGATATCGGTTAATAAATCCAATTTTATTATCTAAATACATGATGCGCGGATTAAAACAGTAAAACCTGAAAACAGGAGATAAATTTAAAGTATATTAATGGCCCAGTGTACCCGTGCCGTCCAAATTAACGGCAAGAAGGAATGTATTATAAGTAATATGGATAATTGTAAGTTTAATTTAACCACAATTTTTTAATCTAAAATAGTTCGTTGTTAACGTTAATAACTGAATTTCTAAACGCCTAAGGAAAGTTATCTATATTTTATTCTAATAAATTTTACATGTTTACAACCAAATTTGTTTTACTGTAGAAACTCCCAAGGCACAATTTTTTGTGCAAACTTTGGAAGGTATGAGTAAATTTTAACAGTCCGTAGATTCAATCTGTAATTTCTGAGTTTAAGAAAAAATTGTTACACACAGAAAAAAAAATAGAAGGAAGTTCTTACTGTGAACTATATCGCCATTGTTTGGGTCGGTCTCTTTGTACCTTGTCAAAGCGGTAGATTTTTGTGTGTGTAGCTGAATACGGTATTGACCTTTATGCGTCTCATGTTAAAATTTTGCACGCTGGTCTTCAATTGTTACACAAAAAAATCTTAAATATATATCTATATCTATATATATATATATATCTATATATATATATATATATATATATATATATATAAGATTTTTCCTTTTTCCCATATTATTTCCGGTGAGTTGACCGATTAAATAGGTCAATGCCTGACCCTTACCCCCTCCTGCTCAATATTAAGTATTGTAATAAAAATAAATTTAAAACTCTTCTTTCCCTCCCTAATTTCGACCATGTCTCTCGCGATATCCCTCACCACATTCTGTGTCACCTTAAACTTAATACTGCCCTTCAAAAGTGTAAATTTTAAATTCATTTTTTTCACCCTTGAAAGTGAAGTCTGAAGAGAAAAATAAAATATCTGGTGAAATAAATTATAACAATGGAAACTTAAAGTGGTCTGTTTTTTTTCTTTAAATTATATATATATATGTTATGGCCCGGTTCCTTGTACCACGGTGAAAGTCCAAGGTAGAACCAATAAAGAAGAACTCGAATACGGATATGGAATAACACAGATATATTACAAACAGGAATATATACAGAGAAGTAGAAAGTGTTAGTACGAACAACCAGGTTTAGTAGTAATTGTCTGAACGCGACTCTGTTTCGGACTGCCTCTGACTCGACTGACTGACTCGCTCTGCTGACTGACAGACTCCTGACGGACTTCACTCCAGACTTCAGAAGGAACTCCAGAATTCAGATGGAACTTCCTGCTTCCTCTTGAGGCGCAGTATTTATTACGGATGGAATAGTCCATTAAGTTATTATGGGTAAGGTCCCATAACAATATATATATATATATTAAAAAATAATTAATTTCAGAATTTTCGGCGATAATATGAATACTATATAAGACAAACTTTAAGGCTCGTCAACAAATATGATGCAAGAATATTAAGCAAGATCTCAACGGTAGCAGCAGCTGTCACAAAGGAGAAGCTTCAGTGAGGACAGTCAAAACATGACATTAAAGCCTCGGTTCGTGAAATTGGCAAGATAGTTGTGAGTTCAATCCCTGGACAGAGGAGAGTGTATTAAGACTCCGTGGAAACTGTGAGAGCAATAACTGAACTGTAATAATAATAATTAGACGAGATATCCCTAGACAGTGAAAGTAGAACGAGAACAATCTATCCCGTAGATTAAATAAAGGGTCCAGTTCAAAATTCCCTGTAGGTTAGCAGGATCGACATACACTAGATGAAAGCCGGGGAGCAAAAAGACTGAAACTTTGTGATATGAACAACAAAGATGGCGGCAATAAATCGCATGCAAGTCTAGGAAATTATTAAGTCTCCTCGTCCCAGAAATTCCGCGAGAAAAAAAAAGTATTGTATAATTTATAATGTAAGACTACTTCATGTTCAGAAATATATGCTTGTGTCATATTGGGGTGGGTTTAGAATTTTTTTAAACTAAGAAATCGGGCAAAAACATGTCAGCAGGCCACGTGTTGATTATAACGTACCTAATAATACTTACAGTTTTTTTTTTTTTTAACTATGTCTTTATTTCTTTTTCGGTAGATTAAAATGTGGATGAGGAATTTTTTATTTTTAATCTCTACTTCGTATCTGAACATTGATACTTGTTGACGTTGCGTTTACTAGCACGAAAAACACAATCGGAGATCAGAGTCCGAATTCTGGTTGAGGTTCTTAAATTTCTGTTTGCACTTGGGCACACAGGATTGGTATGCGAACATTTCCTCCGTCATCGGTCCTGTCCACTAATATCTTGATAAAATATCCCATCGCTGGTATGCCAAGACAACCAAGTAGGCGATTGCGATCTTAAGTAAACAATTCTTCTGTACTCGTCAATGGCTGAAAACCACTTCACTGCGATTTTTTTTCAAAGATAAACTCTTATTTCTATGTGATTATATATTTAGTATTCAGTCATCATTCCATGTCCATCAGCTTTTGACGGCCTTCATTCGCCATAAAACAAATTATTTCATGTTAAAAAGAACGAAGCCATTTTTATGTAGTTTTGCACATTGAATCAGCTCGTTGTTGACATTTAGATACCGTTTAACTGCATTTAACTGCAGAAGGCCTGATCTAAATGTGAGCCTGTTGTCGAAATAAATTACAGAGGACGCAAAACAGTTGAAATAATTGTTTTATTTTTTCCTGTGATTGATAGGCTATACAGAGCATCTACTACGATAATTTGGAAATGGTGAAACAGAAGAATGTCAGCTTTCACTCTCCATAATGCTCAGCAGTGTTGACACCTTGCTGGCAAAACGTTTCCTCTTTCGTGGAGGTGGAACTCTTTAGTGCCAACTTAATTAGGAAAAGTAATACCTCAGAGCTCCCAGCCCACATTCATCGCAGAACAAAAAGAAAGATACTCCAACTGCTTTCATTCGTCCTACCCAATCAAAGATTCTCGTCAAATAAAGCTAAGGTCTTTGAAAGAACTTTGAGTCTAACCTTACTTTAGACATGGGCCATTCTCTATCCAACTCGCGGAGTACAAATGTGATAACTGTATTGTTTCCATAGTCCTCCAAATTATTGACTTTACGAAAGCAGATATTGGTAGGGATAAAATTCTTGAGGCCGATCTAAAGAATCTTAAAATCGAGCTATGCCCAAAATTGGCTAAACTTTTTAACTACTGCGTGGAGGAGAAATGTTTCCAATTATATGCAAGGTGTCAGCTATTGCCCTATTTTGAAGTATGCATGTGATTGCTCGTTCGATAAATAAATCGCACGAAGTGTCATTAGCGTACTTTTTCAGTTTATTATGAACAAGAATGTTATTGTTCCCCCCAAAAGAAACAACCTCTTGAGCAAAAATATACATTTTGCTCTTCTAGGTCATCTACTGGTGTTCTACACACACACACACACACACACACACACACACACACATACATATATATATATATATATATATATATATATATATATATATATATATATATATATATATATTAGGTTGGTGCAAAAGTAATGACGTAATAATGTCGTTTTTTGACGTATTTTTTTTTTTAATATAATGTTAATTATGTTTAAATGAAAATGTCCATGAAGATGGTCTTAAATAGACCGAAACGTCCGACGTCGACTTTATTTTAACATTAATAATGCATATTCAGAATTTTGTTTTTTCTGTATTTTTCTTTCATACTGTCGGATTTATATCCATATATTTGCTTACAAATATATATATATATATATATATATATAGGGTCATTGAAGCATTTGATGATAGATTCAGCACGACAACCATCAACTTAAAGTCCTTTATCAAAAAGTGGCATAGGGGGAGGTTACACAAATTCTCCAGCTATGGAATATTTGGAAATGTCTTCCCAGTTATCAAGTCCTTTCTATCAAGGTAGTTCGTTGAAGATTGATGTTAATGGCTAGTCTTCTGAAGTCCAAGAGATAAATGTCCCCCTAGGTTTTCTCTTTGTCCAACCTTTTTTTCTACATTATATTAACAATCAACCGGAGGACATTCTCAGATCATTATGAAATATATTTACAAACAGTTACACCACTTATGAGTGCACGCCCAAAAATCTAGATGACTCGAGCCTTGAAGCTAACATATGCTCCTCCCTAGCTTGAAAAGCTCATTGGGGGGGAAATGACTTGTAACATTCAATACCGCCAAAACCAAACTAGTGACGTTTCATCACCACTGAGCCGATCCCCCATTTTTTCGGTTGTATCCTCAATTAAGTTATTTGCCTTGAACCTCTATTAGGACTCAAGCTAAATCCAGACCTGAAGTCGGACTCATATATCGATTGATTTGTTTCTACGGCTTGTAAACCTTTTGCATGTTGTTTAAAGCCAGAACTACTTTTAAATTTTAAGATTTATTTGGAAATTATAATTATTTATTGATACATGTCTACTAATTAACATATATCTGTGGGGAGAAGAGGTGGATTCATATCTTTCACAATGGTATTGGGGTGTGATTGAATATAACGAACCCAACAGAGTCTGTCTATATTTCTGAGATGAAGTATTATGTATAGTATTTACATTAGTCGGACTATTGTCCTCATCTTTGTCGCCATATTTGTCACAACGTTTCGGCCGTTGTACGCTTGGCCACAAAAATCTCCTGAGCCGAACAAGCATAGAAATAAATACAATATGGGAACTATTAATAAGGAGTGCCAGAGAAAAGCAAAGTTGCAATATGAACTCTGGTAAAGATATGCAATGATAACAGCAAAAATTGCAATATGAGCACTGGTAAAAATGATGCTGAAAACATTAGGTTTATAATACTCAGAAGTTCATACCCAGATGTCCTCAAGGACAGATGGCACAGTGGATAAGGCGTTGGTTAGATCCATTGACAGAGCCAAAGATGGTGAGTTCAATTCCTGGTTAAGGCAGTGGAGAACTTTCAGAGGGAAAATTAGCAGGAGATAACTGACATCCATCAAGCATGGCACGTGGAACTAGAACAGTTTACCCCAGTGATCAAAATAAAGGGTTCAGTTCGAAATTCCAACCACCTGAAGAAACGGCCGAAACGTTGTGACAAATATGGCGACAAAAATGAGGACAATAGTCCGACTAATGTAAATACTATAACGAACCCAACGCGAATGTGAACTCTACTCTCCAATTAACAATATCCATTACACCATTCGAACATATTTCCAAGCATCCGATGAAAATACCGCACCAACAACATCCTCAGTGTCACTATCGATTTCTTTTAGTTTATTATGCAAAAGAAAGTTATTGTTCCTCTCAAGCGGTTCCCATACTAAGCACTGAGCAGGCTCTACGTTGCTCAACTTTTGTGATCCTACTGGAAATGGTGTTTCAACTTGATGTAAACTAAACCCATAACGAAAACGGATGGAAAAGCATTCGGATCTTTATACCATCTAAGAATACTCTTAGCATGCGCTGTCTTTACAAGAATCATATCATAAGGAAAATGGAGAGTCGTTGCTCTATGAAATATGGACCTCTATCTGAGATTGTTGTGATTATGCAAATCACAACTATCCCAGACAGAGATCAAAGACATATATTCTGCCTTTTTGGTGGTGACTTGTTTTCCAAAGTACATAATGCCTCTATCAAATGTTTTCATCGTAAATGTCTAAACGAAATATACAATTCCACCAGTTGAAACCTTCACAGCTAATAGCTTTGCATTCCACATACACAAAGCCGACTCATCCTCATTCACTTCGCATTCCACTGCTGAGGAGGAAGTTTAACTAACAAAGTTTCTTCCCAAAAACATATTCTAGGAAACAAACTCCTCAAAGGTTGTTTACCTAATGATTATGGGTGTAAACTCTTCAAGTTTTGGGCTAACCTTTTTCTATCCTTCATATCTTCAAAAACTTCTTACAACCGCCTTTTTATGCCATTTCAAAAAAACGTATTCATCAACACTCTGCCTTGAGTGGCCCTTGGATCGAAGCAACCTTTATCTATCCTCCATATCTTCATCATATTTACGTCTTACAAACACTTTTTACGTTATTTCAAAAACCTCATTCAGCAACTCTCTGCATTGAGTGGCTCTTTGACTGGGTGAGCATTTAATAAAATATGATTGCCACAGCTACATGCTCGCAACTACCACTACAGTTTTACTTATTCTGCTTACATATATATTATTTTTGAATCTATATCTA
Organism: Acanthosepion pharaonis; assembly: GCA_903632075.3. Classification (NCBI taxonomy): domain Eukaryota; kingdom Metazoa; phylum Mollusca; class Cephalopoda; order Sepiida; family Sepiidae; genus Acanthosepion; species Acanthosepion pharaonis. The sequence goes on along the minus strand of CAHIKZ030004362.1, from coordinate 294,519 downwards.
CATTGTCGGGGAGGGCGCAAGCATCAAGTGTATTACTGTTTATAATTTGTTTTGCACTTTAATTGCAACTTAAATCTGATACTTCCAAATTCAACCTTGACAAAAGTTAATCTATCAATATCTTAGGATACATAGGACTGAAAGTTTGAATAATAGCAAAACACCTCGCAGGCACATGTCCAGTGATCTTACTTCTGACCACCATATGGTATTGTGCCGACTTCCATCAGTGAAATTGTTTCTTAACACACGTCTCCGTAATCCCAGTATTCACAATTGGATTAGATTCAGAGACGATAAGCCATCTGTTTTCTAGCAATTGACTTGCGTGCTTTTGCAAAGGGAAGTAAATGAAATTTAAATTCTCTTCTAATTTGTCAATTTGCGCAGGAATTTCACGAAGAAAGTTGTATTTTTTTTCTTCCTCTCAATCTTTCTATTGGAGCAATTTGAAAACAATTGTCAGGTCAGCAAAGACTCGAAAATTGATTTTCAATTTCAAATAACCTGTGTTTTCTTTCTATCGACGGACGGCGTTTTTCATGAGAACCTCTGCATTTTCTTTATTTTCAGAGCCTGTTTTTTTTTCTTTTGCTTTCATTATCTTTCTTTTTACCTTTCTTTTTTTCCCTTTATAGTTCATTCTTTCTCTAATCCTTTCCCTCACTCCCATGCATTCTCCACCCTCTCTCTCTCACTCTCTCTCTCTCTCTCTCTCTCTCTTCCGTTTTATTTCATTTTTGCACGCTTTCTCACTCCATGCAATAACTATTGCCACTTTTCAAACATTTAGGTTGCCTTCTAAAGCTGAGGATACCATGGACCGATTATTTGAGCAAAGTTTTGGGGAAAATAGAAACAAAAAGGAAACATATACTTAGCATCAGAAAGATACAGTTGAAATTACTCGGACACATAATGAGAAAAACAGTGCTTGGGAAATATGATACTCACAGAACAGAGTGAAAGCAAAATGGACAGCGAATAACAACGTTGAGCCTACATAATGAACTTGAGTAAATAGATGTCGGAAAAGGGTTTATGAAAAATAACAAAAAGACATATTTTATTAAGAGCTACAAAGGAAAGAAAGTCATGGAGAATCACGATTGAGAAATTCTAGAATAAGAGTGTTGTGTACTAAATAAAATTCCAACAGCCGGTAAGATTTCCTACCCACCAGCACAGTGTTGTTTAGATATAGTATGTTTATTAATTTTTCCAAGATTTTTATTCGTGGCACAATTATTTTGTTAAATTCTAAGTAAACAAAAATGGCAATTTTTTTTTGTCGAAAGTTTATTTGAATCGAAATGTCATATAAGCTGACAAATACCCGCTAACATGGCTATACGACATTTGTATATGTTACAAAAGAGTTTCGGAAAATACTTTTGAAAAAGTCTCCCAGAAAACAAAGTCTAACAAAATTTTGACTATGTTTTGTCTTTGGTTAGTAAGTGTTATTTCCTGATTACTTCTGTCTAGAAAGCAAAGGAAATGGTTAGTATTCCCTTCAAACTTTGCTTTTGTAACCAGACGGAACTGAACAAAGCCGACTGAGTTAAGTTGGGAACAATGACAAATGGGAGCCACTTTTATAGTTAAAACGTAGTTAATAGTTAAACTTTGCTATAGTTTCCATTCTTGTGCAGTATAGTGTAGAAGACTAATATTTTTTTAGAGAAGTGTATTTCTGTTCTAACTTTTTCAGTTTGCCCTTTGAAGTCAGATACAAGACTAAACAATGGAAGTTGATTTTGATTGGCTCAACAAGAGCGGTAATGATAGATAGAGAAAGGGTTTTCGAGAAGTTGTTTCTTACACAGAAAACTAAGCTGGTCGTTTGTCTTGAAAAGGACCACCAATCGGTTGTGGACTGGGGCAGATATTGGCTGGTTAACTTTAATGCCTCAAAAACAAACCTGCTCTCTATTACTCACCAGAGAGAACTATTAGAACCCCCATTAGAATGTCTGACGCTCAACTCCACGAGAACATCTCTTTGCGACTGCTCGGTCTCACATTGTCCAATGACCTGAAATGGAACGAATACATTGAATCAATAGCTTCGTCCACCGCTAGGAAAGTTGGCTCCCTATGCCGCGCCAGGAAATTCTTCTCACCGGAGTCGATCCTTCAAGTCTACAAATCAGCCATTCGCCCTTGCATGGAGTATTGCTGCCCTATGTGGTCTGGAGCCCCTTATAATTGTCTCAAGGTCCCTGAAAAAATCCAAAGACGAGTATGCAATGTAATTGGCTCTGACCTGGCATCTCTCTGTCGAAACTGTTAAATGTAGCCGTCTCTTCAACTCCAATGCGTTCATGTCTCGCACTTCTCGCCTGTGAAACTCCCTTCCCATTTCTTGTTTTCAAATGTAACGTCAATCGACGTCTCCCGATGCCCTGATCTATCCCCTAAACGTCTCTTCATGATTTCCTCTATCACTCCTCTTTGTTCTCGCTCCTACTCTGAAACCCTTTGCGTGCTACTGGCTTCTCGCCTTGCTTGGGGTTGAATGCTTAAAAAAAGTATTCTCTGTTGTGAGTGGATTTGCTCCCCAGTGGGGAGAGAGAAACCCTACTGAAGAGGTAGAAATGTACACAACGAAAATGGAAATGTCGCCATATGCGGTGAGAAACATTCTGAAAGAGCTTGGCTATCAAAGAAGTGTTGCAAGAAAAAAGATCTTGATTTCAAAAGTTAACAAGAAGGAAGCCATCAGAAACCGACGTCAGAGTGTCAAAGATAACACCCAAACCATGGAAATGTCGCCCTATGCGGTGTGAAACATTCTGAAAGAGCTTGGCTATCAAAGAAGAGTTGTAAGAAAAAAGATCTTGATTTCAAAAGTTAACAAGAAGGAAGCCATTAGAAACCGACGTCAGAGTGTCAAAGATGTCACCAAAACCATGTAAATATCGCCATATGCGGTGAGAAAAATTCTGAAAGAGCTTGGCTATCAAAGAAGAGTTGCAAGAAAAAAGATCTTGGTTTCAAAAGTTAACAAGAAGGAAGCCATTAGAAACCGACGTCAGAGTGTCAAAGATGTCACCAAAATCATGGAAATGTCGCCATATGCGGTGAGAAACATTCTGAAAAGAGCTTGGCTATCAAAGAAGAGTTGCAAGAAAAAGATCTTGATTTCAAAAGTTAACAAGAAGGAAGCCATTAGAAACCGACGTCAAAGATGTCACCAAAACCATGGAAATGTCGCCATATGCGGTGAGAAACATTCTGAAAGAGCTTGGCTATCAAAGAAGAGTTGCAAGAAAAAAGATCTTGGTTTCAAAAGTTAACAAGAAGGAAACCATTAGAAACCGACGTCAGAGTGTCAAAGATGTCACCAAAACCATGGAAATGTCGCCATATGCGGTGAGAAACATTCTGAAAGAGCTTGGCTATCAAAGAAGTGTTGCAAGAAAAAAGATCTTGGTTTCAAAAGTTAACAAGAAGGAAGCCATTAGAAACCGACGTCAGAGTGTCAAAGATGTCACCAAAATCATGGAAATGTCGCCATATGCGGTGAGAAAAATTCTGAAAGAGCTTGGCTATTAAAGAAGAGTTGCAAGAAAAAAGATCTTGGTTTCAAAAGTTAACAAGAAGGAAGCCATTAGAAACCGACGTCAGAGTGTCAAAGATGTCACCAAAACCATGGAAATGTCGCCATATGCGGTGAGAAACATTCTGAAAGAGCTTGGCTATCAAAGAAGTGTTGCAAGAAAAAAGATCTTGATTTCAAAAGTTAACAAGAAGAAAGCCATTAGAAACCGACGTCAGAGTATCAAAGATGTCACCAAAACCATGGAAATGTCGCCATATGCGGTGAGAAACATTCTGAAAGAGCTTGGCTATCAAAGAAGAGTTGCAAGAAAAAAGATCTTGATTTCAAAAGTTAACAAGTAGGGAGCCATTAGAAACCGACGTCAGAGTGTCAAAGATGTCACCAAAACCATGGAAATGTCGCCATATGCGGTGAGAAACATTCTGAAAGAGCTTGGCTATCAAAGAAGTGTTGCAAGAAAAAAGATCTTGATTTCAAAAGTTAACAAGAAGAAAGCCATTAGAAACCGACGTCAGAGTGTCAATGATGTCACCAAAACCATGGAAATATCGCCCTATGCGGTGAGAAACATTCTGAAAGAGCTTGGCTATCAAAGAAGTGTTGCAAGAAAAAAGATCTTGATTTCAAAAGTTAACAAGAAGGAAGCCATTAGAAACCGACGTCAGAGTGTCAAAGATAACACCCAAACCATGGAAATGTCGCCCTATGCGGTGTGAAACATTCTGAAAGAGCTTGGCTATCAAAGAAGAGTTGTAAGAAAAAAGATCTTGATTTCAAAAGTTAACAAGAAGGAAGCCATTAGAAACCGACGTCAGAGTGTCAAAGATGTCACCAAAACCATGTAAATATCGCCATATGCGGTGAGAAAAATTCTGAAAGAGCTTGGCTATCAAAGAAGAGTTGCAAGAAAAAAGATCTTGGTTTCAAAAGTTAACAAGAAGGAAGCCATTAGAAACCGACGTCAGAGTGTCAAAGATGTCACCAAAATCATGGAAATGTCGCCATATGCGGTGAGAAACATTCTGAAAGAGCTTGGCTATCAAAGAAGAGTTGCAAGAAAAAAGATCTTGATTTCAAAAGTTAACAAGAAGGAAGCCATTAGAAACCGACGTCAAAGATGTCACCAAAACCATGGAAATGTCGCCATATGCGGTGAGAAACATTCTGAAAGAGCTTGGCTATCAAAGAAGAGTTGCAAGAAAAAAAGATCTTGGTTTCAAAAAGTTAACAAGAAGGAAGCCATTAGAAACCGACGTCAGAGTGTCAAAGATGTCACCAAAATCATGGAAATGTCGCCATATGCGGTGAGAAACATTCTGAAAGAGCTTGGCTATCAAAGAAGTGTTGCAAGAAAAAAGATCTTGATTTCAAAAGTTAACAAGAAGAAAGCCATTAGAAACCGACGTCAGAGTATCAAAGATGTCACCAAAACCATGGAAATGTCGCCATATGCGGTGAGAAACATTCTGAAAGAGCTTGGCTATCAAAGAAGTGTTGCAAGAAAAAAGATCTTGATTTCAAAAGTTAACAAGAAGAAAGCCATTAGAAACCGACGTCAGAGTATCAAAGATGTCACCAAAACCATGGAAATGTCGCCATATGCGGTGAGAAACATTCTGAAAGAGCTTGGCTATCAAAGAAGAGTTGCAAGAAAAAAGATCTTGATTTCAAAAGTTAACAAGTAGGGAGCCATTAGAAACCGACGTCAGAGTGTCAAAGATGTCACCAAAACCATGGAAATGTCGCCATATGCGGTGAGAAACATTCTGAAAGAGCTTGGCTATCAAAGAAGAGTTGCAAGAAAAAAGATCTTGATTTCAAAAGTTAACAAGAAGAAAGCCATTAGAAACCGACGTCAGAGTGTCAAAGATGTCACCAAAACCATGGAAATATCGCCCTATGCGGTGAGAAACATTCTGAAAGAGCTTGGCTATCAAAGAAGTGTTGCAAGAAAAAAGATCTTGATTTCAAAAGTTAACAAGAAGGAAGCCATTAGAAACCGACGTCAGAGTGTCAAAGATAACACCCAAACCATGGAAATGTCGCCCTATGCGGTGTGAAACATTCTGAAAGAGCTTGGCTATCAAAGAAGAGTTGCAAGAAAAAAGATCTTGATTTCAAAAGTTAACAAGTAGGAAGCCATTAGAAACCGACGTCAGAGTGTCAAAGATGTCACCAAAACCATGGAAATGTCGCCCTATGCGGTGAGAAACATTCTGAAAGAGCTTGGCTATCAAAGAAGTGTTGCAAGAAAAAAGATCTTGATTTCAAAAGTTAACAAGAACAGGCATATGGACTGTGCGGGAGAATTCAAGAGCAAAGATTATGAATTTTGACAGTGTGTAATTTGAGCAGATGAAAGTAAATTCTGCCAATATTCGAATTCGAGACAGGTTTATGCTTGGAGAAATCAGAATGAGACTTAGAACACTGAATGTCAGCAGGCGAACGTGAAACATGGAGGGATTGGAGTAATGGTGTGGGACGTTTGAAGGAAAATCTGAGCTGATTCTCGTTGACGAGCGGTTGAATGGTCTAAAATACTCTCAAATATTAGAGATAGAACTACCCCCATTATTTGAAACCAATCAGATTGACAAGAATATCTACGTTGTTCAAGAAAATGGAGCGCCATGTCATACGAGCAAAGCAGCAAAGGCTTGAAAGAATCTCAAGAAATCAAGTTACTGCGATGGGTAGCCCAAAGTTCAGACATAGACACAATTGAGCACGTTTGGGAGCACCTTGAGCGAAAACTTCGAGACTGTGCAATCAAAATCCCGCCAGTGGCAACCCTCAAAGTAATATTGCTAAAGGAGTGGCAAAATATGGATCAGACGATTGTTGATAACTTGATCAAATCCATGAAAAATCGGATACAAGCACTGAAACTAGCAAATGGAGGACGTACTCCATACTAGTTCCAAATCCTGTTAATTTATTTTGAATTGGGATTACGTAATTAAATTTTGAAATTGGATGTAGTTTATTTCTCTTGGCTAAAAACTTTTCTTAGGCCACTGTACACTGGGACAAACCGCCTGGATACGGGTAGAAAATGGATAGAGTATCTACACAAAAATAGACAGGGGCATAGGACAAGTATGCATCTTCTCGCCATGTTTATTAAACTTCTAGGGCGACGCTATTAAGGGAAGCTGGAGAACCTACCAGTATTTATTCTCGGAGTCAAACTTAACAATATAAGATACGCGGATGAATCTGTGTTGATGACCAACGCTGAAAGGAAACTACAGGATCACCTAGACACGGTGATAGTTGAAAACGAGAAAGAAGGGAATATCTTTCAGCTGCTTGAAGGCAGAAAATATGGTCATCAACAAGAGAAAAAAGCTCAGTTTGTGAGTTACATAAGAAGTTACAGAAGTTTAAATATATAGGAAGCGTTTTAAGAGAGAATGGAAAATACAAAACCAAGATCCGAACACTCATAGGACTAACGAAAGAAGCATTCCAAGAGCTAGTCAAGGTGTAAAACGGTAAATTTCGTATAGAAACAAAGAAAAAAGTACCGAATTTCTAAGTGTTATCCATCCTTTTATATAGCAGTGAAGGCTGGACGATCTCCTCACAGATGATGAAAAAAACTACAGGCAGCTGTAATGTGGCTCTACAGAAGGATACTGAGAATTCTGTGGACGGAGCAGGGAAGCAAGAAGGAAGTCTTAAAGAAAATGGCAACAGAAAGAACACTTATACTCAGAATCAGGTTTAGGCAGCTGAAATTCATTGGACACATAATTAGAAAGGAAGGCTTGGAAAACTTAATCCTCACAAGGCCTAAGAGAGATAGGGGAAGGCAGTCAGCCACTTAACAGCTTGTGGGAATGGATGGAGTTACGGGAGGCAGAGTCCATAGCAAAAGGAGAAAAACTGCTTGAGAGAAAGATTTGGAGAGCCATTATCGTCTGTGTCTTGAACGCACGCTGCATAGAGAAGAATTATTATTAGAAACATCCGTAAACCTAACGGCGGCAGAAAGAAAACCTAACAAACCGATAAAAAAAAGTGGTGAATGAATTTGATCTGTAAATTAAATCAATCACAAAGCCACACGCTCATTCACACATAATAACAGGTGTGTAAAAGCGAGCATCTTTTTTCACTTTAGCATTTTGCTATGGTTTTATAGGCTCTTGTCTCTTCGTCTCCCCCTATTTTGTACAGCATATATCGTCAAAGGAAACTCATTTACATGCACAGCAAGCTGCCAAAACCGAGATTGAAAAAAGAATGACGCGCTGGTAGGAGAAAATTATTTTATATTTATTCCAAGAATTGTTTTTTTTTTTTGTAATTTAAATTTCTAATTTTACCGAATTTTAAATCTATTACTTCCAACCCTCTCCTGTTGTTTGTCTCGAGCCAAGCTTTAAACCAATAGCACACCGCCTTCACAGAGTATAAATGAATCAAAATCTAAAACAAAGACAAAAAGACAAACGTCTATCGCAGATTCTCAATAAACCATTCTTGAGCCGATGGAACTTTCTCGTAAAAACTACTTGTCTTAATCGCCATTGAAAGGAAATGTTCGTCTCGGTGTATACTTCAGCGGCCACTTCTTCCTGCTATCATCACAAAACGGCTTTGTCACTGTAAAATATTCCAGACCCCATAAATGCATTTGTTATTCTGTCTTCTGAATAAAGAGGACATAATCATAAACACTTGCGTTTATGTGGACATGTTAACGAGGGAATGGTTGGTCATAATTAAAGATGTTTTGCTCGCTGACTCTTTCGCTGCCAATAGAAGAGAACGAGATAACAGGCAAAATAAAAACAAAAACATCGGGCAACAAATTGTTGACACGATTTTCCGATATTTACATTCACAGTTGAAGGCGAGAGACGGAATTAAAGTGAAAATAATAAGAGGCATACTGAAAGCGTAAACAGACACGCATAGAGAAACTCACGTTTTCAGAAAAAGAGAGATTCAAGGTTGTGCTAAACACGTCATTATGTCTGTAGAAAAATAATGAAAAAGAACAATAAATCTGAGCAGCGGTTGGTTGATTGTATTTGTTTAACGGCATATCAACACCTATATGGGTTATTTAATACCGAAATCTAAATATTTTATACTCAATTTTATTTTATTTTTGAGATTAAATTGGTTTTAGTGATAAAAAATATTATATGGATTAATGTCATGAAAGTTCTTTCATGTTGGATTGTTGTTTTTGTTTAGCGGTATATCAACACCTATATGGGTTATTTAATGCCGAAATCTAAATATTTTGCACGCAATTTTATTTTATTTTTGATACAATATTGGTTTTAGTGATACAAGATATTATATGGATTAATGTCATGAAAGTTTTTCATGTCTGTTAGTTGTTGTTAATTAGCGGTATATCAACACCTCTATGGGTTATTTAATGCCGAAATCTAAATATTTTATACGCAATTTTATTTTGTTTTTGATATAATATTGGTTTTAGTGATACAAGATATTATATGGATTAAAGTCATGAACGTTCTTTCATTTTGGCTGGTTGTTTTCGTTTAGCGGTATATCAACACCTATATGGGTTATTTAATGTCGAAATCTAAATATTTTATACGCAATTTTATTTTGTTTTGAGATAATATTGGTTTTAGTGATACAAGATATTATATGGATTAAAGTCATGAACGTTCTTTCATTTTGGCTGGTTGTTTTCGTTTAGCGGTATATCAACACCTATATGGGTTATTTAATGTCGAAATCTAAATATTTTATACGCAATTTTATTTTGTTTTTGATATAATATTGGTTTTAGTGATACAAGATATTATATGGATTAAAGTCATGAACGTTCTTTCATTTTGGCTGGTTGTTTTTGCGTTTAGCGGTATATCAACACCTATATGGGTTATTTAATGTCGAAATCTAAATATTTTATACGCAATTTTATTTTGTTTTTGAGATAATATTGGTTTTAGTGATACAAGATATTATATGGATTAAAGTCATGAACGTTCTTTCATTTTGGCTGGTTGTTTTTTGTTTAGCGGTATATCAACACCTATATGGGTTATTTAATGTCGAAATCTAAATATTTTATACGCAATTTTATTTTGTTTTTGATATAATATTGGTTTTAGTGATACAAGATATTATATGGATTAAAGTCATGAACGTTCTTTCATTTTGGCTGGTTGTTTTTGTTTAGCGGTATATCAACACCTATATGGGTTATTTAATGTCGAAATCTAAATATTTTATACGCAATTTTATTTTGTTTTTGATATAATATTGGTTTTAGTGATACAAGATATTATATGGATTAAAGTCATGAACGTTCTTTCATTTTGGCTGGTTGTTTTTTGTTTAGCGGTATATAAACACCTATATGGGTTATTTAATGTCGAAATCTAAATATTTTATACGCAATTTTATTTTGTTTTTGATATAATATTGGTTTTAGTGATACAAGATATTATATGGATTAAAAATCATGAACGTTCTTTCATTTTGGCTGGTTGTTTTTGTTTAGCGGTATATCAACACCTATATGGGTTATTTAATGTCGAAATCTAAATATTTTATACTCAATTTTATTTTGTTTTGAGATAATATTGGTTTTAGTGATACAAGATATTATATGGATTAAAGTCATGAACGTTCTTTCATTTTGGCTGGTTGTTTTCGTTTAGCGGTATATCAACACCTATATGGGTTATTTAATGTCGAAATCTAAATATTTTATACGCAATTTTATTTTGTTTTTGATATAATATTGGTTTTAGTGATACAAGATATTATATGGATTAAAGTCATGAACGTTCTTTCATTTTGGCTGGTTGTTTTCGTTTAGCGGTATATCAACACCTATATGGGTTATTTAATGTCGAAATCTAAATATTTTATACGCAATTTTATTTTGTTTTTGATATAATATTGGTTTTAGTGATACAAGATATTATATGGATTAAAGTCATGAACGTTCTTTCATTTTGGCTGGTTGTTTTCGTTTAGCGGTATATCAACACCTCTATGGGTTATTTAATGTCGAAATCTAAATATTTTATACGCAATTTTATTTTGTTTTTGAGATAATATTGGTTTTAGTGATACAAGATATTATATGGATTAAAGTCATGAACGTTCTTTCATTTTGGCTGGTTGTTTTCGTTTAGCGGTATATCAACACCTATATGGGTTATTTAATGTCGAAATCTAAATATTTTATACGCAATTTTATTTTATTTTTTATATAATATTGGTTTTAGTAGTACAAGATATTATATGGATTAATATCATGAAAGTTTTTTCATGTTGCTTAGTTGTTGTTAATTAGCGGTATATCAACACCTCTATGGGTTATTTAAAGCCGGAATCTAAATATTTTATACTCAATTTTATTTTGTTTTTGAGATAATATTGGTTTTAGTGATACAAGATATTATCTAAATATTTTGCACGCAATTTTATTTATTGATTTTGAGATAATAATAGTTTTAGTGATACAAGACATTATATGGATTAATGTCATGAAAGTTCTTTCATGTTGGTTGGTTGTTTTCGTTTAGCGGTATATCTTATACTCAATTTTATTTTGTTTTTGAGATAATATTGGTTTTAGTGATATTACACTACATCGAGGTGTCTAAATATTTTGTACGGAATTTTATGCCTTAGACAAGACGGAAGCGGATCGGTACCGAGCAAAAAATAAATAATTAACTTGTTTAAAAATATATAAAAAATAAAGTGAATATTGGACTTTAATTTAAAAGATTTGTTTAAATATTCAGTATCGATCTACTCAATACTATTTATCATAACAATAAGTACATTTTATAATTCATGTTTAATTTACGTCTAGAAATATCATAACTGCAATTAATTTTTATTTATTTGTAAGAATTTTCAACTAATTTTCTAACCCCAACTAATTTTCGGATTCTACACTGATTCTACATTGATTCTAAATTATGGTAAATTGATATTGATGTGATAATAGTGTCATATTGATTCACAGAAACAAAGCATAGAAGTATATGCTCAGGGTGGAATTCTGTCATGAGAGTCAAAAGTGTAATGGGTTGGTTTTCGCTAATATGTAATTAGAATAAAGACTACTATAACTATAACTCACGGACAACTTCTTGTCAGTGTACGTAGAATATCTGCAGCTACTCAGTTTGATCATCATAATAAAATAGCGTCGACGATAGCATACAAGACGGTATTAATATGTAAGAATGTTAAAAAATATTGTTGCCCATGCAGACCAGTTAAGAGCTAGCCAAATTTAAGAGGACGTACAAACCAAAACTAGTTCCAATGAATATGAAGATGAAAAAGAAAACAGAGCAGAGGAATCAACAGACGATCAAAGTTCTTCGGAAGACTCGAAGTACAAAACATGGGACACTGAGAATAAAAGAACTAGATCAACTAGATCATTTTTTAACTAGAAATATTAATGAATCCATTAAGTGGGGAATATAGGTGAATCTGTATATCCACGCAGGGCGTGAAACCCAAATGATTCAGGAAGATGTAATGCGATTGATTTAGCTAATAATCAATTAGCATAAAGAAAGCTATATCTATAATTCACTGAGTCAGTGTACGTAGAATATCAACGGCGACAAAGTTTGCTTATCATAACAAAAAGATTATACACTTTTTCTTCCTTTCAAAAATTTTCTCTTTTTATTATTGCTCTCTTTAGTGAAATGTACTTAAATCACACGTAAGTGCCACTACCAGTCCCCGGAAAGCTTGTCCGGCATGAAGCCAGTCCGTGATATAAAAAAAAGACTAACACTACAGCTATTTTGTACATCATTTATACTCTCAGGTAAACGTATGTTTTTAGATATATAGTTTGTAGATAATAAAGTGTATTGTTAGTAATTAAAAAAATATTGCTGGTAATTTCGCTACAAAAATATATTGTTTGTAATTTTTTACAAAATTGTATTGCTAGTAATTTTACTAAAACAATGTATTTTTATACTTCTTTGACCTAGAGACCGCCTCTTGTGGATTCTCCTCTTCAAAAATGAAATCCCTCTTGAATGTAACAAAATTTCAAAAAAAGTCGAGAAAATCCAAGATAATACAACAAGGCAGCTACTCACCATTCCCCAATAAGGCGTTCCAAGAATGCTTCTGTCTCTGAAAATGAGGCTGGATAAAGTGTGTGGATTTAGAAGCGGGGCTACTTCGAAGGCGATTAAATGCCGAATTAGTTATGTTTTTAGTTTTTCAAACATATTTTGATCAGACCATATATATATATATATATATATATATATATATATATGAAAAATATCAAAATATGTTCGGACTGGTGTCATAAAAGAAAACTAAAATATATAACAACTCGGCATTTAATCGCCTTCGAAGTAGCCACCTTCAGATCCACACACTTTATTCAGTCTCATTTATATATATATATATATATATATATATATATATATATATATATATATATATAGTAGCAGTACGACCCGTCTTTGACCGGGTTTTTCATCATTACTGGATTTTTTGTCGTTCAATTAGAGCAGTTAAATTTTAAAATCAGCCCACTCGAAAATCAATATTAGTAACAACAATTGGGTGCAACTGAGGTACATCCCCAAATGGGGGGGGGTTAAGAATTTGAATGGGGAGTTGCTCCTGAAATGGAACTGTATAATAATAAATAATATTATTGTAATAATTTAAAGTATTTATTTGTTTATTAAAGTTTCTACGAAAGATATATATCCAAGAACAGATGGTAAATAGTAAAACGTTGTCGAGAATTATAATGGACAAGAAGTAGTGGAGAGCCATTGTCGCTAACAATTTGGACTCAAAACTGGCAGTGAAGAAATATCTATCAAACAAAAAAAATCATTAAAATCGGATGAAAAATGTGGAAATGCATAAACAACATCCGATCACAGACACATACACACACATACACACACATACACACATTTTTGGAATTATATATATATATATATATATATATATATATATATATGTATGTATGTATAGTCGGTGTGATAATATAAAACTGCTAACCAGGTTAGCAATCAATGTGTTAATAACACACAAGTCTATAATAAAGAGAAGTAATCATCTCAATGCGGAAATAGTTGAAACTACAGGATTTTAGCTGATAATAAATGCTTTTCCTGTTTTTTTAGCAAATGTTAGGCCACCATTAGGCCAACTATTTTTGATTAAAATTAAGAATGACCTTCAAATTAACCAACTTTGTTTTACCTATCGGACTTTAAAATTAGAATTTATCAATTCAGCTCAAACGAATCCCAACTCTTGTAGTGTGTACACATTCAATACCAGAAAAGGGACGCTCATGATTAAACAGTGCTAATGATTGATAAAGTACATTTGAAATATCGATAAATAAACACACGAAAATAAAGATGGATAATAAGCAATGTATTTCATTTTTTAAAAAAATAACATGCCGATACATTTAATTATAGCTGATTTGCTCGAGGAACACGAAAACTGCACGTTTTACATCATCCCCACTAACAAGGTACTAGATAAACAGAAATAAAGCGGAATTCGATAGAGTTATTCCTCTCTTTTCCTGATTTACCACATTATCTGCAGGCTACGCGGTTAAGGGCGGCCGGTCATGTATTGAAAAGGAGGCCGTTTGTCTCTTTGAAACCCATTCCGATTATCACTTTATTCAAAGTTATAAATAGAATAGCCAATGTTATTTCATTTATGCAATCATAAAACTTTTCTTTTTGGATGTATTATGCGTTAGCAGCATATTAATAACATTCCAAGGGGATGCTTTCTCGATCATTACAATCTCCTCAAGTCTAGAGTTACCCGTTATCTTACCCTCACATCCCTATAAACTGTGCCTCTTACTCTGTAACCCGCTACCTCCTGTGCCTCTCGGGCATTGTAGAGGGTGAACATCATGGTAAAAAGTAAGTAGATGTCGACGGTACACACTGCAAGACATTTGCACCAGGTGCTACATAAGACAATAAAAGAAAGCGAAAAATAAAAGACTAGTTATCCTTGCAACAGGATCGACGATAGATTTTTTTATGAAGAGAGGCAAGATACACGCTACAAATCGGGGATATCAAAATAAATATGTAACCACTTTTGGGTTCTTATAACAGATGACGGAAAACGTGATACAAAAATTGGAAATTAAATTAGGCCAGCGAGAAATGCCTTCTAAAAGCTAAACAAAGTATCAAGAAACAGGAAAATTTCGGTTGAAACAAAGAACTGAATACTGAAGTGGTATGTATTACAAATTCTTTTATATTGCAGGAAGAACTCGGGACAAATTCATCACAAATAAAGAGGAGAGTTTGGGAAAAAGAGATGTGCCTCTACAGAAGAATGCTGAGAATACCATGGACGCAGCATGTGGGCAATGAGGAAGTTTTAAGAAAAATGCAAACAAAAAGGAAACTTGTAATAAGAATCAGAAAAAGGTGGGTGAAATTTTTGGAATACATTATGAGGAAAGAAGGCATGGAGAATTTGGCACTCCCAGGATATAGTGAAAGTAAGCGTAACTGAGAGGGAAGCATCGATTAACCTACGTACCGAGTTTGTGCAAATGGATGACAGAACATGCACTGTGAGGGTCAGTAAGATTACAAAGAATTCTACAAAGTATAGGAAGTTTGGAGAGCTATGATCGCTATCGTATTTGAAGGACACGGGAAATAAATAAGAAACGATTCACAAATATAAGTATTTATCGATTTTTGTTTTTATGGAACGAGGCAAATATTTGGTGGGTTTGAACAGAATTGACAGTTTTGTTGAGATGTGCGTTGGCTTGATTTCGTATAAACGTCTTTCGTCGTTCTTTAGTAGATGTTTGACTATTGTTGCTTTATTTCTTCTTTCCCTTCTGACGTTTTTGAAAGCGCAATAGCGTTTATTGGTTTGGCAGAAAAATGTTTCAGCAGACATGCGTAGGTGTCTGCCACCGTTAGTTATGAAAATCATTTTATCGGACACGGGTTTTCCCACTTGCGAGGTTGGCAAGCTCTACACAAGCTAACGATTATTTTTAGTCTCAGGGTGTGTAGATGTTCTGCTTTTCGTGTTGGTGTACTCACTTTCCGAAAATATATGGGCAACTTCGTCAAAACTTAAATGTAGTTTACTGTCATCGGCACAACATGCATTATGTGAAAAAAAAAATAACATTTCAGAAAAGAGTGAGTGAGAGAGAGAATTTTAACGGAAATAAAACAAAGGCAAGAAAAGAAAAACAAAAAAGAATGAAGGGAAAATGTTAGTAAATAATGAACAAAAAGAAAGTTAACAGTAATAATGAGTAAAAAGGAAAGAAAAAGGAAAAAAAGGAAAATAATAAAGAAAAAAGAAAGCATATTGAATCGTAAGTAAAATTAAATAATTTTACATGTAAAAATGGGTAAAAAAAAGAAGAGAAAAGTAAGAACGATTTTTGACTAATGGTTTCCAAATTGAAAGAAAGATGGGTAGCCAGACAGACAGAAAGAAAAAAAAAGAAATGATGTTGAATGGACGCTAAATGACAAATTTACCAGTAAAAATGAAAGAGAGAAAAACGTTTTTAACAAATAATCACCAAAAGGAAATTAAGTTACCTGTAAAAAAAATGTGTACCATAGAAAAATATAAAGGAGAGTGAAGACAGAATGAAATCTAGTAAGAAAGGTAAAAAAAAAAAATGTAAAAAAAAAAACAGCAAAATGGAAGAAAGAAAGAAATAATTTTCAGTAGTCACTAAATGGAAAAGGTATTTACCTGAAAAAAGGAAAATTAATGTTTTTGGCAAATAATTGCGAAAATAAAAATAACTTAACCATAAAAAATGCGTAATCTAGAAAAAAGAAAGAAAAGAAGGAAGGCAGAATGAAAGCCAGTAAGAAAAGAATAAAAATTAAAAAAAAAACAGAAGAAAGAAAGTAAGAAAGAATGTTCAAGAGTCACTAAACTTGAAAAATTAATGTTTTTGACAAATAGTCACCAAAATGAAGGTAAAGTTAACAGGAAAAAATGTGTAAAATAGAAAAAAGAAAGACAGAAAAAAGAAAGAAAGAACGAAATAAATGGATAAATAAATAAAAAATCACAGAAATAAAAGCAGAAAGAAAGAAACACAGGAAAGAAGAAAGAAATAATAACAAAGAGAAAGAATGGTAGAAAGAAAGAAAGAAAGAAAAAAGAAAGAAAGAAAAAAGGGTAAATTGAAGGAAGAAAATATTTTTAAATAAGAGTAAAAACAGGAAAGTTTCAGAAGGCATCTTGTGATGTAATAAAAGATAAGGGACCTCTCTCGCAAGCCATTACGACTGTAATTAATCATTTTCCCTTAAATATCGCCCCTCTATTGTGGCCTTTGACTAGATTTATATAATATCAATGAGTGTGTCGCTGTCGAGTAAAACATAACAACGTAATATCGTCAACTATTATTATGATGCCGAATACGACCATCATTGAGCGTAAAACGCCTCTCTCCCTACACTTCATTTCTCTTCATAACCCCCCCCACTTTCAAGCACACACACACACATATATATATATATATATATATATATATATATATATATATATATATATATATATATATATGGGGTATGTTTAGAGAGACTGATAAGATCTCCTCCCAACACACTTGTCAAAATATTATGAAACATAAGACGAAAACTTACCAGCACACTCAAGTACTGTTTGATAGATTAATATAGCTGGAAAGCAACTTACGAATAGGAATAAGTCTTGTGTGTGTGTGTGTATGTGTGAGCTACCGTAATAAAAGAATTATATATATATATATATATATATATATATATATATATATATATATATATATATGTATGTATGTATGTATGTGTGTGTGTGTGTGTGTGTGTATATATATATACATATATATATATATATGTGTGTATGTATGTATGTATATCAAATATGTGGTGCAGTTCAATTTATATTACAATGAATCATTCATACAAAAAGTAAATTAATAAAGTTAATGATATAAAATCGCGAAAAAACAAGGATCATAACATTCATCGAGTGACTAATAGGTTAATGCATCTTTAAATTTTTGTTAGCGAAGGGATTATTACTTTACTAATTTATATTTTGTATGAATGATTCATTGTAATCATATTAGCTATTGTCAAATATATGTGGTATTATGTACACTATTTACACTATTCGGACTAGTGTCCTCATCTTTGTCGCTATATTTATTACAACGTTTCTGGCCTTCTTCAGATGGTTGGAATGTCGAACTGGAGCCTTTATTTATCACTAGACTGTTCTATTTCCACGTGGCATGTTTAATGGATGTCAGTTATCTCTTGTTAATTCCCCTATCCAACTTCTCCACTGCCTTAACCGGGTATTGAACTCACACTCTTTGGGTCCTGTCACTAACTAACGCCTTTATCCACTGTGCCATGTGTCCTTGAGGATGTCGTTGTATGAAGTTCTGGGTATTATAATCCTAATGCCTTCAGCTGTCATATATATATATATATATATATATATATATATATATATATATATATATATATATATATATATATATATATATATATATATATATATATATATATATATATATATATATATATATATATATATATATATATATATATATATATATATATATATATATATATATATATATATATATATATATATATATATATGTTTCAACAATGAGCAAATTTGCATTATTCTTCATTCCCACCTGATTATTGCGTGAAATCCTGAAGCTGCCAGTTGCCGACATATAATATACGTGTTTGAAGTATCCTTATTACTAGTAATAAATTCGTGATATATATATATATATATATATATATATATATATATATATATATATATATATATACATACGCGAGGGATGGCTTACAGGTTCTCAGTGTAATCGTCTTCCTAAAATATGACGAAACGAAGAAATATGAGATTTTCTTTTTAATTTCTTCTTGATCGGATCGATAACATGTAAAACCTCTAACCCTATTGGTAGGACAAGCAGCAATTATTGAGGAAACTAATCCCCCCGCTTGTTATTTCATCGTGAGTTGGATTTTCACTGTTTGCGCAATGTTATTGACCTTTTGCCATTGCTAGGCAAATGCTGAAAATATCATGAAATTCTAAAGAAACAGAAGATTACAAGTGAAAGTGAGAAACGGTAAAGGATGGATTTATGTTAAGAAAGAATCGAACCATTCAAAAGTATAACGATGATAAACGACTTCAAAACAATTCAAAAGACTTAAAAAAATAGAAGAAATCTAGAGTATAGCGATGGAATAGATGTGCAGATCAATGGAATTACAAGTTAGAAAGATTATTAAACAAAAGTAGAATAAAATTAATATATTTGTTCAAGTTTTCAAAGCTTAATAAATACTAGAAAGTTCGATTCGGAAGCAGAAAGATCGTAAGATAGTAGCGATAAAAATAAGAAAAATGATGGGTGATAATATTGACAATAAAACCTACAAGCCTCGGAAGGACAGCAAAAGGAATGATGCGTGCGATATGCCCAAGTAATAAAGAAGTAGTAACACTGAATAAATGAAAAGAATGAAAAATTATTGGACTCTGGCAAAAGGATCTGTCACCGTTAAAGGTAAACGTATATGAAGCCGAACCGTTCAAGGAAAAGAATAGAATAGGAAGAATAAAAAAGAAAGTAAGAAAAATTGACAAATGAGGCATAAGACGCAAAAAGAATTAGTTAGCTTCAACGATATAGGAAAAAAGAAAGAAAGAAAAGAAAATGGAAGAAAAGATGAAGAGCAAAAGAATGAAAGATAGAAACATACAGACTGAACAAGGAAAGAGAGCGAAACAAGAAAAAAAAGAAAAGAAAAAAGAGAAAGAAAGAAAAATGCAAATCAAACAAGGAAAGAGAAAGAAAGAAAAATGTGGGACAAATAAAGAATAAAAGAATTACTGAGGATCAAAGAACTTGAAATAAAAAGGAATAAAAAAAATAAAACATGATGAAATAAAGGAGAAAAAAGAAACAAAGATACTGACCACAAAAGAAGTGGGTGAAAGAAGAAACAGAAAGAAAGAGTGAAAGAAAGAAAACTGTAAAGATGAAGGCGAAGTGTAGCATAAGAGAATTGCTGAGCTTCTAAGATCAAAGAAAAGAAAGAAAGAAAAAGGAAATCGAGAGGAAGACAAAAACAGTGAAATAAATAAAGAAAGAAAGAAAAAAAGAAAGATTATGAACAAAAGATACAGACCAAAAAAAAAATATAAAGAAAGAAACAGAGGAGAGAGGTGGAGGAAAAGAAAGAAAACGATATGAATTACGATATATATATATATATATATATATATATATATATATATATATATATATATATATAATTTTTTCTTTGTTCTTTACATTTATCAGCCACTTTTTTATTCCCTACATTCTTGTGTTTGTTTTTCGCTTCGTATATATATATATATATATATATATATATATATATATATATATATAAACATAAAACATTAGGCAGCATATAATTTACATACAAAGAAATAATCACACATAGAATCAATCAGAAATATTAATGCGATTATTGGCGACATCCATCGCTAGTACTATAATGTATGCATTAAAATACTGGTAATCCATAGAGTGAAGTGATCCTCGTTTATAAAATTGATGTCTGTTGTTTCCAGTTTATGTGTTCTTAAAATGCTAGTACTTACGAATAGTCTTCTATTCATCATCAGACATGTGTTTTTTTTTCTTATAAAATCAAAAACTTGAGACGATATATCTGTATGTTGACCGAAAGATGTTTTTTGAATATCTGCTATTATTGACGGTTGTGTAAGATCTCGGAACGTGCAAAGACGCAACGCTAAGTTTTTCAAAATTTTTAAGTTAGAATTTTATTTAAATATTTCTTGTGATGTGTTAAATCCACGTATTCTTTTTTTACAAGTGTATTCAGTTATTATGTCATGAACTAAGCATATAGTTCAATAATATAGTGTAATGTCATAGTAGTATTTTTTTTATAGGAATTTTCATGTACGGCGGATCGATAGTTTTTTTTAAACATAAAACAATAAGCAGCATATAATTTACATACAATGAAATAATCACACATAGAATCAATCAGAAATATTAATGCGATTATTGGCGACATCCATCGCTAGTAGTATGATGTATTCATTAAAATACTGTTAATCCATAGAGTGAAGTGATCCTCGTCTATAAAATTGATGTCTGTTGTTTCCAGTTTATGTGTTCTTAAAATGCTAGTACTTACGAATAGTCTTCTATTCAATAATCTCATTAATATTTCTGATTGATTCTATGTGTGATTATTTCTTTATATATATATATATATATATATATATATATATATATATAGATAGATAGATAGATAGATAGATAGATAGATAGATAGCATAGAAATAAAGGAACGTAATGCATTAAAGAAGAAATACGGGAGACTCTGAAAGATATACAGATAAGAAATCGATCGAAAAAGAAACTTAAAAATATAGGGAAATTGGAAAACTTAAAAAAATATAGAGATTCATATATGAAATGAACAGAAATAAATGAAAAAAGAAAGAATGAAAGAAAATTAAAGATACACAAGCACACACACACACGCACACGCACACGCGCACATACATACATACATATATATATATATATATATATATATATATATATATATATGTGTGTGTGTGTGTGTGTGTCTGTAAACAATAATATATGCGGCTGAAAAAAAAATTTCGGTTGAGCTCTCTAGGTAGGAAGTGTGAGTTTGTAAACAGTGACAATTACGGCTAATAATGCAAGATTCTTCGTTAAAGCTAATCGAGATCTCTCAGTCACTGTGCGTTTATCTAGAAATAAATACGCTGAAATTCACTTTCATCCCTGACGTTCGCCAACGCCTTAGGGAAAGAATCTCCAACTGACGCTAGTTCAGCCTGGATTCGATCCTAGCTAGAGGTAGCTGGACGTCTAGCCACACTGATGAGCTGTGATACAGTGAAACAGTCTGTCTGTGGATGACAATATATATATATATATATATATACATATATAGAAAAGATGGAACATAAGTATGGATAGAAGAAAGAGGCTAAAAGATATATAGAGTGAAAGATATATAGATACATAGATAAAGAAAGAAAGAAAGAAAGATCAAATCCTTAAATGAAGGAAACATCTGAAATAAACGAGAAATGCAGAAAGAAGGGAGTTTTCAAGAGAACAAAAAAATACTGAACGAAAGCGAAACAATATATCTAGGAGAAAATGGAAAAAGGAGAATGTGATATCAAATCAGCAAGCGGGAAAAATGAAAAAAAAAACGAAAAGAAATACAGACTGACGGAATGAACATAAATTTAGATTGAAGAGAGATGAAAGATTTTGCTTATATCTGAAAGAGGCGAACATATTTAAAATGGGAATGACTGCAAACAAAGAAATTCTAGAAGTCAACAATCGAAAGACGAACAAGAAAAAAACGTCGAAAACCGACAAACCAAATAAAGAATATAAAAAATATGAGTCAGAGAAGAAGCAAATATATATATATATATATATATATATATATATATATATAACGATAACAGAGTTAAGTAAAACATCGGAAGAAAGAAGCAAAACTGAAAAATAAAAAGAGTTTTTTTTTTTTTTTATCTCTCCTTCAACAATGGCTGCCATACAGAATTGGTTATAAATACAGTGTGTGCCAGAAAAGAAATCGCTGCGTGAAATTTACGACTCTCACATACTGAGTTCAGTGTATCTTCCCCCTTCATTTCGTTTTTGTTACCAAACGGGATGCACTTTGCGCGGGAATTTTACGACCGATGTACTGTGGAGATCACCCGCTTTCTAGCGTACGTGTTAAGCTATTTCTTTCTTCTTCATCTTCTATCGCACAATAACTATACTTTAAATGGCGGACCTGATTGATTTATTACGAGTCTTTCCCGTTGGTTGGATATTCTTTAAACCGGGATTTAGAATGTAGGGTTAAGTAGTCAACTTTTCTCTGTTCGATGCAATGCCTCTAAAAATAAAATAAAATAAAATAAAATAAAAAATGCAAGTTTATACCTTAACATACATAAACTGTTCTAAAAAATAACAATACATGTTCTTCTGAGGTGAATGCAATTAACCTTTGTTCATCAAATAACATTGATATCCGGGCTTCAGTCACATGTGGAATAAAATTTCCGGGTGGAGAATACTTCCATGAATATAATAAATGCAAATATCAGTGTGTCACTGTGTCACGCTTTTTCAACTTTACTCTTAGAATTCGTAGCCCAACATATCATAACATTTTGGAATCGGGTCGATTCCGTGAGCAAATTAAAAACATTCCGGGCTGGATCTGGACCCGCAATCCTGAAATTTTGGATTCCTAAGTTTTCATTACTCCGATCGTTTTCGGCGATTTTTTTAATGTGATACTTTTGCGACAATTTTTTTGTCCAATAACATGGAAATAGATTTGGGAATAATTGAAATTAACTATGAAATCCAGCGAAAGTCACCCATGAAATGAAAATAATTGCTTGTACGGAAAGTAACGACCTTCATACATCAAATTGTCTTTAAATTAAGTGCCTACAGAAGAATTATCGTGGAACTTTTAAAAGGTATTCTTAAATATTAGTGCAATACTTAAACCAGATATGAGTTCGTCTGTAGTTCATAGTTGCCTATCGCATACGGCAGAAATATGCTTCCGATAAAGAAATCTCCGCCAACAGAGGTTCAGATTGCAATCAAAAGAGCCAAGGGTGAGATTACTTGTTCTTTTTCCAAAAACAAACAAACCATAATTTACATTAAAAAGTAATCTGTATCAACGTATTTGAGCATATATTTATTTTTAGGCGTACATGTACCTATCAATTCATTTCTATGGTTTAATACACTCGGGGTATTTAAGGACTTTATGATAACTAGAAAGGATTATTATAAAAATAAATAGACATAATATTACTATATTATTCAGTGAAACATATCAGACGATATTTCTTCCTTTAAAGTGGGAATCAGCTTCGAATCCTGTGAATGTCGCATTTTCTTTAAGCTTTTTTGAGTAAGCATACCAGTAGACTAAATAAATACTGTTTAAAATTAACGTAGCCTCTACTCCACTAGAAATAATATTTGATGTAATAAAATATAGTCGTAAAAAATGCATGCTCTAGAATTTCTATAGCAATATGTTCGGAATGGCGTACGTTGAGTATATAATCCGTAAGTTAACTGCGAAGAAAACAGTTTCACGCTTAACACATGGAAACTCCATCAATACCACACGATATTCCATAGCTTTGGTTATTTGCCTTCCTATCTCGGGTGGTGCAAATCAAGAACCAGCCTCGAACCGATCTTTATCGTTTTCATATATTTCTTCTATATCTCCTATAGCTATACATAACTTTCCCCACAATGTTTATGAGGTTCTCCATCTTGTTTCCAAAATAAAAACTTAATACAATGATGTGAGATTTAAATTCACTTGCGAGTTGGCAATGTCAAGACACTGACCGGTTAATGTTATCATCAGCTGGTAAAGCGAGACAACGTTCTAAATTTATCGCGATTCACCAGTCTGATAAGGGTGGATTTTTTTTCCAATCTGTTCGCTCTTGTCAGCAAACAAAGGCCCCTTGTGTATTGTAGTCTTCGTCTAGGTCCTGGTTCTATTCACTCGATTTATTTAACTCAGTCTGAATATTTATTCCGTCCGAGACACAGGCATACAAATCTAGTGAGATTATTCTATATTCTCATATATAATCTTTTTTAACAGTTCATGGAAATGTCCATTGCTAGAATTAGAATATATATATATATATATATATATATATATATATATATGAGATAACGATATATATCTTTATATATCAAGACCAGTATTGGGTAAATTGTAAGACAAACCGGGAAAAGTTTATTGTGATGCGTTTCTTTCTTCAGGACTTCATCAGACAAAATTTGGTATGCTGTTACGATTACACATGCACACGAACGAGGCGCGCTGGGGATTTCATAATTTTCTTTATTTTTTATTTTTATCTAGCCGAATTCATTTAGAGTCTTTTCCTTTTTTTTTCCATCACTTTTGTTAGCGATATCCGATACTGTTATTATAGAAGATCTGCCAGAAATGGTAATATGTTGTACGAGCCAGGGCGAAAATTTACTGTAGATGACTTTACGATGAAAGCACTCTCTAGACACTTACGCCGTAGTAGCATTTATGATGACAATATTATGGTCAGTCTCGTTACGGTGGGCAGCCAACGCATTTGACGCATTGCTTGGTAAAATGTCCCTTTTGTGTTCATAAAATATTTTATTTAGATTCCTTGAGGTTTCTCCTATGTATTTTTGTGACAATTATTATTGGCTATCGAGTAAATATAAATAATTTAATAATTTTGTATTGGGGCAGCATTCCCTCTTTTATACAATTTTCATTAGAAACGTACTGCGCTTAAGTTTTTTATTTAATTTTACTTTTGTTCTTAAAAGCTTCTTCTTTTCTGGGCGTAAATTATGCAGAAATTGTCCAAAGGTATAGCATATCGGAGCGTTTTTAGCTATACTTTTAGCCTAATTGTAATTGAGCTATGGTCAGTGAAATTTCACGCGAGTCTTCTTGTTAGGCATGTTGTAGTATGTCCAGTATTATTATTTATGAATTTGGATTAGGCAGAAATACAGTTCCTTATGTGAATTTGTAAATAATTTTGGTTCACATTGGATATTACAGGCGATTTTTTGTTCTTGACAATGGGGTTATCGTTTTTAAATTTTTTATAGTAGTTAACTTAAATTTCTTGATATTGTCTAATGAACTTCTGTATATTTTTATGTATTTAAGGGGAGATACATCTTGTTTATAGTTACGATGATTTGATTTTTATAGAAAATATTAATGCTATTGTTTTTTTTTCCTGTATGTTCAGTGCTGCTAAGGTTACCTTACACAGAAAAACTCTAATATGTTGATCTATAAAATGATTTCGAAAACCGTTATTAACTAGCATTTGTTTCATGTTGTTAAGTTGTTAAAGAACATCACTCTCATATATAGAGGCATGGGTGGTGTAATGGTTAGCAAGCTTGTCTCGCTAGAACAATTACGACGAGTAGTGAGTTCGATCCTCACTGGGTGTCTCATACTTACAGCCTTGTTCCACATCTGAGCTACGCTTGGAAAATCACTATGAGAAGCATGGAGTAGTGGCTCGGAGGAATCGGAGAGCTGAGTTGGAATTCCAGTCGAATCCATTACATTCACTTAAGTTCTAATGCACTTTGGGAAAGGTATTAACCCTATTCTTTTCCCTCCAGCCTGCGGCTCTTCAAAGTGGTTGGTTCTGTACAAAGCCTTTAGCACTATAACTAAATCATATGGCTGTTCCTAGGGACTGAGCTGCTTGACCCTCATACGTCGAATACGACGGGAGAATTCACTATATATATATATATATATATATATATATACACCGAAGTATAGGGTTGGTGTATACGGAATAAATTCCAATAACCAACAAATATAACGTCGTTTTCCCCTTGCGAAGGATCGTTAATTAATTTGAAACTTTTAAAACCACTTATTCTACCTTCAACATCATCACTTGATAAGACACCGGAGGTGTTGAAACACAATGGCTATTTTTGTAGTGATTTTATAACATACCCATGTTACAATTTTAAATAAATAATTATATATATATATATATATATATATATATGAGATGTATTTCAGCTGCAACAATTCTCTCAAACATGTTTCGTTGAATAATATCGATAAATAATGTCTTATAAATTTTTCATATTTTCTAATTAGTTGTTTTATGTAATCGGTAAATACACATTTTTTAAAAATTTTATTTTATATTTTCCCGAATGTTGTTACAGATAACAAATAAACAAAATATTCTTAACATAAGACTGATTTTAGTAGATAACAGCAACATATTATACAGGTCTCAATACAAAATTCTAGAGGCCGTTGTAATGTAAGAGAATCAGCCAACAATAACTGAGGTATCTTTCCCCCTATACTAAAAAAATACATATAAAAAAACCAGCTTAAGCGTTTAAACTACGTCATCTTGAGTGACTTGAAACTGCTTCCAGCAAACGTGGGAACGCTGGAGTTAACCAAAAACAGTTGCATAAACAGAAACGAAATAAAAAAAGCCTTGAAAATGAATGTAGCAGATTCAAAGTATTAGGGAAAATATAAAATAAAAAATAAATATGAACGTTGGTAACTATATACACAATTTACATTGTCCGAACTGTTGTCCTCATCTTTATTGTCATATTCACATTCGGTATTTATCATTTCACCCACGGGAAACGAATATGGCACAAGGCCGGTTTTATTGTGGGTTTCTCCGAGCCCGTAGGCTCGGCCAAAAAAATAGCCTTTTGAAGCCGATTAGACGGGTTCAGGCCCTGTCTACCTCCCCGGACGAAGCCTTGCCCTTCGGCAAAGCCTCGTCCGGGTTCCTCTCTGCTAACGCAGAGAGTTCGACAGGAGGCGTACGCAGTCAAAGACCGCGAGACGCCATTGTCATATTCACATTCGTCACGTTTCGATCGTTGCATGCTCTGGCCTTCTTCCTGTGATATTCTTTTGAATTTCGAACCGATCTCAGAATAGTCAATCAATATGTTGGCTTTTCTGAAAATTGGTTCGATGACGCTTGTGTAGACGTTCTTTCCATTTCTGTTTCTTGAAATGGGCTGAGATAACCTTCCCATTCCTGGGCCGTTCAGTAAAGTTACTGAGAATCTGTTCCATTTCCTCAACCCACCGCTTTCAAATATCGTGACAAGGAATGGCAAAGGTCATGCTCTTTTCCCACGGGTTACTGATGCCCTGTCGTTCATAGATGGGAATTACAATGCCAATGCGAAAGACGTCACCATTATTTTGCTTCGTTGTGGGACGCTGTACAATGCGCACGCCACAGTTGTCTTTTGAAAATGATATTGCTGTTTCAAAGAATGTACTAGTCGATTTATTACGCTTAAGGACTTCGTGGAAAAATTGAATTTTTTTGAATGAGGCAGTCTTCCGCGGCTTTTATTCACACTTGAATCTAATTATTTTGTTGGCTTTAGATAGGATAACATCGTAAATAATCTGGGAATTATGGGACATATTCGATATGTCAACATGGCTATTTGTAGCAGAGATTAATGAGGAGGTCACCGGACTTAAATTACGTGGAGGTGACAATTACAAGAAAGGGGGAGGTGCCCAGTGGAGATTTGTTCACAAGTACGTCAGGAGTCATACACCATACATTCAAATTAAGTATGATATCTTTCTTCATATATCGAACCAAGCCTATATATATATATATATATATATATATATATATATATATAGGCAGCATGTTTTCATTGATGCACGTTTCATTAAATGATATAGATTACATAAGCCATCATCAAAGATGACAATTACATTACAATATATTAAACAATACACGGACATAGTAATAATGATAGTTTGTTGCTGTTGAGGGTGTTCAATTTTTCTTTTGGTATTTCAGTTTGTCTTTTCACAACACTACATTTATAATTCCAAGTGTTTATATATATATATATATATATATATATATATATATATATATATATATATATATTTAAGAATATATATATATATTTAAGAAACCAGCCCATTCCTCGACCTTAGTTTCAACCTTTCGATATCTTAAGGCGATTTCGGTCAATTGATTTCCTAACGTGTTATTTTTTTAAATAAAATTTATGAAACCTATATTTTTAAATAAATAAGCACACGGAATGAGGTGTGGTAGAAGGTGAGAAGGAGGAGGAGAAGGGGAAATCAAGTGTATTAGAAATGTATCGGTGGATGATTTAATTAAATATACATACGTTGTTTTTATCCCACATCAAAAGAACTGAAAAGGAACTTTTTAGTATGAATGCAACGGGACATAATTTCTAATCTCTGGTTTAAAAGGCTTTTTTGGTTCTGGATATGTTATTATAGCTAGTTTCTCTTGTTGACAAAGTTTGCAAATGTTGCTATGATTGATGTAAGGATTAGCTTTGTTTAATATATACACACACATTGTGTGTGCCATTCGTATATACATTTTTAATATATATATATATATATACACATACACGTGTGTGTGTGTGTGTGTGTGTGTGTGTGTGTGTGTGTGTGTGTGTGTGTGTGTGTGTGTGTGTGCATTCATATGTATTTTGAAAAGACTATATCATTGCAGAAGCGGGTGAGAGTGCGTATCGGTGGACAGAATTAAATCTCAGATTGCAGCACTTCGTCTCCACCCCATATTATATACTTGGAAAAGGCAAGAATATAATTCTCTCATCACAGATATGAGTAAATTGTAGACCTTTAGCCATAGACTTTCGATAATTTCGAAGTTTTATTTTCTATTTCACAGGTACGATTTAGCCCATTAAAAAAACACCTTGCATGACACGTTTAGAAATTTTGCCGCCAATTAACTTTCATTGGTCTTAACAGTTACAAATCATTACACATGGCAGGAAATGTTTAACCCGAAGAAACCTCTTTCATGTTCCTCGGAAAGAAGAAGTTCACCGCCAATCAATCTTCATTTCTCTCAGGAGTTTAAGATCCCTCCCCGCAGCGTATAGAAGTTAGCCACCATGTAATCTTCATTGTTCTAGGCAATTATGGATCATTCCTCGCCGCTGGTATTATGCAACGAGCGACAACCTAAAGCTCACATTCAATTAATATCCGTTGTTTTCAACGACGCCATGCAGAGAATTTATACGAAATGACAAATTGATGATCTACGAAATCTGAGTAAAAGTAATGAACAGGCGAAGTATTTTATGAGGTTAAAAATTAAAACCTGTTACATTGATTGATTTTGTTTTTTATTCTTTTCCTTCCCACTAACATTTTTTTATTAATTAAACTATTCGGAGGGGGGATTCAGAAGTAACGAGATTTTCGCAGTTAACCCCAGGACTCAATATTTATCATAGAGTATTTTTTTTAATTCCAGGACTAGATCTCTCTAAAAGTCTTATGAGCTCACAATGGTTCTTATTCCACTTTGTAATTGATACATTTGAAAGCTGATCCTTTATCTATGTTAAATTACATTCTAATATATTGGTTTTAGTCTTATGTAATCACCGTTTCAGGGAACCAGTTCAGATGATGAATATATCACCGTAACTGTCCGTTAATTGGAAGTAGCTGCAAAAGTACGTATACAGTAAGTATTATACCAGTATTACCAATATTATACTACTAGAATTAGTATTCATTTAATAGTAGAATTCATTTAATACATTCAAATCATTTTTAATATTTTTACTTTCGTAATTTTTATTTTAATACATTTATTATGCTTTTTTTTATTTTTTAATAGATAATAATAATAATAAATGTTTTGCAGGTAAAAAGAAGTGTGTGAATGGCGGGGGCAAACAGTTTGAACATTTGACAGATTTATATGTTTATTCATGATATGGTTTTTATAATCGATATAAGTTTTCTGCGCATGTTTTGGTTTTCATTACTGTATACCTACTTTTGCACTCACTGTATATCATTACAGGTGATGAAAAATGGGTTATATACAACAATGTTCAATGCAAAGGCCAGCAGATTGACAAGGGTACAGCGCTATAACCGATCTAAATGGAAAATCCACGGAGCAAAGTTAATATTGAGCGTGTGGTGGGCTCATCGGGGTATTATTCATTTACACCAATGTTTTTAAACTTTTTTTTATCTCACGACACACATATAAATTTAAACTTTTGCGACACATTTAAATAATCTTCAATTCGAATAAATGTTTTTTCGAATAATTTTTTTCGGATAATTTTCTCGATACGGCATCTAATTTTAATCGGATTGCTATCCGGTGAATAGTTTTTATGCTCAATCGTTAATCGTAGTTCGAAAAGTATATCCTATGTGGTTGAAAAACGCTCGGCAATTTTCTTACTATGCAATATATTCCCATGAAACTTCATATTAGTTAATCCGATCAAGCGGTTAATCTGTCATGGATTAAGATTGAACATTGCAATAGCATTCACTGAAATACTTTATCGACTCTAAGCTTATCTGCGTGATAAGTGGTACACAAATATTGTCTGGGTTTATTGTTGCGGAATCATATCCCATGATCCATGATATTAGATAAGCGGATCAAAGGTATAATCTGCTAGGTTATAGGAACAAGGACCATCGCAAGAGAATTTGTTGAAATATCTTATCGATCTTACGTTTAAGTGTGTAGTAATCGGTTTATTGTTGCGGAATCCTATCCCGTGATCCATGATATTAGATAAGTGGATCAAAGGTATAATCCGCTAGGTTTTAGGAACAAGGATCATCGCAAGAGAATTTATTGAAATACCTTATCGATCTTACGTTTAAGTGTGTAGTAATCGGTTTATTGTTGCGGAATCCTATCCCATGATCCATGATATTAGATAAGCGGATCAAAGATATAATCTGCTAGGTTTTAGGAACAAGGATCATCGCAAGAGAATTTATTGAAATGCCTTATCGATCTTACGTTTAAGTGTGTAGTAACCGGTTTATTGTTGCGGAATCATATCCCGTGATCCATGATATTAGATAAGTGGATCAAACGTATAATCTGCTAGGTTTTAGGAACAAGGATCATCGCAAGAGAATTTATTGAAATAACTTATCGATATTACGTTTAAGTGTGTAGTAATCGGTTTATTGTTGCGGAATCATATCCAGTAATCTATGATATTAGATAAGTGTATCAAAGTTTAAGTGTGTCGTAATCGGTTCAGAAATGTTCATGACTTTTTCTGATTGTGGAATCTAATCCCATGAATCATGACGTTCGATAATCCGATCTACTAGATTATACGCAGCAGCATTAGGAACACTGAAATAGAAAGGATTATATCATTATTATTTATTAAACTTCCTTTCATAAGAGATATTTCAATATACTAATGAATAATTTGACTTTTAATTGAAATTTAATGTTATGAATTAACACGCTTCACAGACGGAGAATGCGTTTTGCTCTTCTCATTGGAATGTCAAAATACTCCCCGTCCCCAAGATGTTCAAAGTGTATCTTGTTGTGCATTTTTCCGACTATCGGGATAATTGCTCGAAACAATATAAGTTCAAGCGTATAAACGTGAGATTCGGATATGCCTTTTTTTTAAATAAATATTTACCCCAACACCAAGTACCAGTGCACTGGGGGTAGTGAGTCAATTAAATGTGTATTATGAATATAAGCGAAATAATTGTGTATTATGAGTAGTGATTTTAAAACGCCCGGCGAAGATGTGGCACAAGGCCGAAAGCATGGGGTACCCAGCGAGAATCGAACTACTACTCAGTCGTAATTGATCTGGTAAGACAAGCTTTCTAACCATTACACCACGTCGAGGTGCCCAATGCGTTTTATGAATATAAGTGAATTATGAATATAAGTATAAAATATGAAAATGATGAGGATGTAGAGGACAGATATATATATATATTGAGAAAAATAAAAATTAATGAACATAAACACTTATTCTTAGGGGATCACATCTATAAATTTAATGTGAAATGTTTGTGAAATGTCTGTCATAACTGAAATGTCGGGAGGCTAAGTGACGGCGTACTGAAAAATGAACAGACTCTTATTAAGTCAGCCAGAAACTGGGTTTTGAAACGTTCGCATCCCAACTATGAACGCTTTCCGCAATTCTCTTCTGAAATAAGAATAAGATAAACAACTTTATTTGACAGTTAAATAGATATTTGAAAAAAGGGTGTTGTACAGTTGGCATTACGCTAACAAATAAAACATTTTTAAGGTTGTTTTTTGTGATACGCTATAGATCAAACAAACCAGCTCGAGAATATGTATAATTGAAACAAACCAAAGAATTATGAATTATTTTGATTTCTCTACGGAAACCAAAAACAAATATGCTCATACAATTTGAATTTTTAAAATGTAAACAATTTTTAATCATAATCTGAGGTGCATAATCGATTGTAGCATACGACAGGGAAATACCCTTTAGCAAATCTAATCGGGCAAATGCTCCTGGAAAATCTAATCGCGCAAATACTCTAGAGAAATCTAATCTCTTTATCACTGTCTATGGGTTAAGTAGTATGATTTGTATTTGAAATACGTTTGTTATCAACGAAACATTGTTCATGTAATATTCCCTCGCAATTAAGATGCCTTGCTACCGGATGTCATTTATCGTCATGCCCAGGACGCAGGAAAAGGGGAAATAATGTTAATAATCATTGTAGTAATAGTAATGGTAATAGCAGTAGTAGAGTGCCAGTGGTCATTGGAAAACTGTTGTACAAAAAGACATGGAAAACCTGCAGATTTTTTTCATTGTGATTTTTAAAATAGAATCATTCCAAAGAATCTATTCCTCATTTGGTGCCCCGATAATTTCAGCCTCGTACCACATCTGCACTACGATTAGAAGAAAACTATTCCAAAGAACTTTGCCTACTATGAAAAGCAAGAAAACAATGATGAATTTTTGAATGTCAATGAATAGAAAAATTGAACAGTTTGTTTTCTCAAATGACGAGTGGTAACCTGAAAATAGACATTTTGCCAGCAACGAAAGCCGTAGCGTATACGGAGTAATAATAATAATAATAATAATAATAATTATTATTATTATTATTATTATTATTAGCATCATCAATTTTGCAATTATTACATTTTAAGAGCTAGCTGTTTGCAAATGTCTCCTTCGATTTAAGACTCTTGAGAACAGCATTTCCATCAGCGCCATTGTTCTGAGTAAAAGTGTCAAGTTCAATTTTCTTTTTCTGTCATTCTCTCTTTTACTCTTTTATCCACAGATTTCGCTTCAAATAATCAGGCATGGGTCAAAAACATCATTTGTATCCTGAAATGAGTTAGGGTAGAAATTTGCTCATGTATTTCCTTCAGAAGAAATGCTGTAAAAAATAATGCCAGAACAATTTTACTTGAGAAAGACTGAGACAGAAATAGTGAACGCAGCATATTTTTCATTGGTTGTCTTATATTTTAAACTTTCAATGCTAAATAACAAAAAAAAAAAAAAAGTAATCTTGTAACAGCAAAAAAAATAACTAGTTTAATTTTCTTTTCTGTCACTTGAAGCTAACAAAATAAATTGGCATTCTGACGTCTTTGAATTTGGAAGTTTTCTTGGTTCTCATAATGCGATGTCAAATGCTGGGTCCTGTGTGAATAACACAAGCTTTTTTATTATATCTGTAAAAGAGATATTTAGTAAGATTTCGTTTGTTATTAATAAATACTTAATAACTATTTCATATATTTTCTGTTTATAAATTAATTTTATAGATACACTTTATTTAAGTAAATGTTCTGTTTTTAATTAAACAGTATTAATTACCTTTACCGGCCTTAATGTTCGGAAACTTTCATACAAAATATGCGTTTTCCGAGAGGAATCGAATCTGTATTACTATTCGGAATCCATCATTTGACTTGACATGCTGTACCATTCAGCTACAGAAGACCGTCTGGTTAACAAAGTCCGAATTACTCTTTATAAACACACAATCTTCAACGAATTTTCTCGATCGATCATATCTTACTTACTCCATTTCATTATATGTTATCATTGTTTACGTTAAGATACGTTTCGTGAGCAGATATGATCGATCGACTAAGATCGTCGAAGATTGTGTGTTTACAACGAGTAAATCGAGCTTTTTTTAACCAGATGCTTCTCTGTAGCAGTATGGTATAGCACATCAGGTCAAATGATGGTTTCCGTATGGGAATACAGGTTCGTTTCCTGTCGGAGAACGCATATTTTCTATTAAATTTCCCGAACATCCATGACGGTAAATGTAGTTAATAATGTTTAATTAAAAACGGAGTATTTACTTAAATAAATTATATCTATAAAATAATATTTTAAACAGAAAATATATTAAATAATTGTCGGACTTAATACATTTCATTGCATAATAATTATTGTTGTCGTCCAGGTTAGGACCAAGGAAGAACAACACGAACACAAGAGTAGAAATAACGAAGGTATATTACACGAAATAATAATAAAAGATGTGGAAGGTGTTAATATGACTGTCAGTCTGGTTTGGAGTGAACTACTATCGGCTCGACTCAATTCGACCCTCTCTTTTGAGAGGCGTAGTATACATAGTGTTAGGAAGAGTTTTGTAGTTATAGGTAAGGACCCATGACAACTATATATTTTTTGTAAGGTTTTTTCCTTCATAACATCTCTTAAAATAAATATATTGACTATTAAAACATTTTGCTTGATTTTATAAAATCTACCAACAAGACTACAGGCGCGTTTCTTGGAGGTTAGAACGTTAGCTTGTGGACCATGAAACCTGTGTTTAAATCTCACCACGGTCGATTTATCAAGGGTGTGACTTATAGATAATATCGACTTCGGGAGACGATTCCAGTACTGTTGGGAAATATCAGCAAAAATTAAAACGGTTTGGTTCAAGCCTTGTGTGTCAAATTGAGTAGAAAAAAGATTCAGAAGCCGTCCATGGGTTGTGCTAGCCATAAGGGAAAAGTCATCGTAAGCAAGGGTTACATGATACTGGTCTGAAATCTTCCACCCCATCCCCTAAATTAATATCCAGAAACGAGGGAAATACTTTTCACTGAGATATCATATGAAAAACATTTTCCTCTTTTTATTCAATGTTCTTCAGATATTGCAAATGTCTGACAAATGCTGAGTGATTGATCCCAAATTTTTTTAGTCAATTCTTAAGTGAGGTCATCAAAAGAGCTTTTACAGGTTAACATTTTTTAATCCTTGTGGTCTATTAGAGTGCCGTTGGTCATCCAACTCAGATTCGCCTTTCTTGAACTTCCCAAAAAAATTATGACATGTGAAGCTTCCAACCGAATCACCTCCACTGGACTCATCAGTCGTCTTCTTCGCTCCTGTTGCCTTTCCCAACTTGCAACTGAGCGTTTCGCCAGGTTTTTATTTTATTCAAAAAAAAAAAAAATTGAATAAATCACGTCCATAACCGGTGTCAGTAATTTACAAATGTGATTGTTCTGGGAAAATTTGAACAAATGTAATAAAAATCATTTTATTTAAATAAAATACAAAAACGATAATCGTTGCATACGATTAGAAGTCATTTTTAGAAAAAAAGAAAAGTGTTTTAACAACTTTCGAATAAAATCTAAGATTATTTGAATATTGTTCGAAGATAATTATTCGAAAACAGTTATTCGAATTGTAAATTGCTTGAATGATAATTAATCGAAAGGACAATTATACTAAATGGTAGTTTTCGTAATGCAAAATTCTTTATTGCAATAAAAATGTAAAATTTAAAAGAGGAAATACACAAATGATAATTATTTGAAATACAAATATTGTTCATAAAATAATTTAATAAGAAAAAATCCTCATAACCTGAAGTTATATGATACTGCACGCAAATAGTTAACTACCGAAAAGTAGATGTTAAATGATGCCACTAAGTATTTTTTTTAAGTTTTCTATTTACGTCATGGTATTTCTTGACGCTCTGGATATTTTAAAAACCTGCTCTTACTTTTGCAATATGAATTTCTTGCAAATCCTCTTGTCTCTTAAGAGCGTCTAAGAATGTCCATATTGTGGCATGATGAGATGACAACTGCTACAGAAAAACCCTATGCCATCCTTCAAGGGCGTTATTAGTTCTAGGTAAATCAGCATTGATTCTCTCAAAGCAAGAGCACATACATATTTAACACATAGGTATTTCGAATTATTATTATTATTATTACTATAACTATTTCCATTCGAACATCTACAATTCGAATAAATTTTTTTCGAATACTTTTTTGAATAATTTTCACGATACGCCATCTAATTTTAATCGGATTGCTATCCGGTGAAGGGTTTTAATCCTCACTTGTTAATGGTAGTTCGAAAAGTGTATCCTATGTGGTTTACACACGTTCGGCTGGTTTCTTAGTATGCAATAAAATTCTCATGAGACTTCATATTAGTTAATCCGATCAAGCGGTTAATCTGTTATGCATTAAGAAGATTGAACATAGCAATAGCATTCACTGAAATACTTTATCGACTCTAAGCTTATGTGGGTGTTAAGTGGTACACAAATATTTTCTGGGTTTATTATTGCGGAATCTCGTGATCCATGATATTAGATAAGCGTAGCAAACGTATAATCTGCTAGGTTTTAGGATCAAGGATCATCGCAAGAGAAATTACTGAAATGCCTTATCGATATTACGTTTAAGTGTGTAGTAATCGGATTATTGTTGCGGAATCATATCCCGTAATCCATGATATTAGATAAGCGGATTAAAGTTATAATCTGCTAGGCTTTAAGAACAAGGATCATCGCAAGAGAATTTATTGAAATGCCTAATCGTTATTACGTTTAAATGTGTAGTAGGCAATTCAGAAATTGTCATGATTGTTTCGTATTGTGGACTCCATGAAACATGATGTTCGATAATCCGATCTACTGGATAATACTCAGGGGCATTAGGAACACTAAAATAGAAGTAACGAGATCAAATTATTAACATTTATTAAACTTCCTTTCGTAAGAGAGAACTTCAATATTTCAATCCTTGAATGGAAGAATCTAGTGTATCTTGACAGTAGCAACTCATGCGACATTATATTGCTCCTCAGCATGCAAATACCCCAATGTATGGATCAGTTCTAAGAAATTTGGTATAAGAGATTGTCATACTATACCTATTCTGTTGTAATGGACTCTCCCATAGATAATAAGTAATAAGTAGTAGTAGCAGTCGCCAGTTTGGCGTGAGTGGTGTTTAGCGAGTCAGACGATATCGGACATTGAAGTACCAACCATCACAATTAGATTGCTGCGTCAACTCTTATTTTCAAGTTCCTAACGTTTTATACGTTGAACCTAATTCAGGACGACTTCTTGAAATACAAGCCTCCACTGTGAAAACTACTCCACAACCTGAGATGAAGAAATTGATCGTAGAATTGGCTGCATCGGAGCTAGTTTCGCTCAACACCGCAAATTGCTACAAAACTAAACCATCAACTGGAAAACTCCTGCCATGTTTTTAAATAGCCTCGTCAGAACGAGACTTTCATATGGATGACATGAAGGGCGTCAAAACAAGTTCAGAAATGGCGAAACTCTCAACAACCTTTTTCTGATATGGTTAGTTAATGATGACGTCGAACGAATGACGCCTGTAGAATGAATTTCGTGGACTGGCACTATAGGATCACAAAGAATTATACTAAATAAAAGAAACACCATCATTTGAGGACATTGAACAACAGCAACAATTAAAATGGAGAGCACATGTAACTCGAAGAGAAACTAATGATACAATCTAGATGTCAACGATCCACAAAACTTCAAATAAAAGAATATTTTAGGAAAGAGACCTTCGTCAGTACTGGAAATTGTAATGCTAGTTATTGGTGTTGAGAAAATTATTTTCATGAAAAATTGTATTAAGAGTGAGATTATATAAATTCCAAGCGACAGTAGTACTCCCAGCTAGATGAATGAATACCAAATACTTCATTGTAGGGAAACAGCTAACATTACTGTTACCATTAGGATGAAGAGATACACGTATCCGTTGAATTTGACTATATCGCAGATTGATTTCCCAATTATATTAACATCGTAAGCCGTTCTGTCAAAAGAGAAAGCTTGTGTAAAACAAATGTCGTCTGTTAACATTATCTATTTCTGATTCGCTTAAATTATCACAAGCTTATAGGATTAAAACAATCTGTGTGAATCATTGCAGAAATCATAAACCTTGAGGCAAGCAAAACTTTGGTCTATGCTGTGATTCCCAGGTAATCAGTGACATTCTTTCGATACGTTCCTATTATCAATAGTCATTTTTTAATAGATAAATACTGATGTACACTCTTCCGCTTTCTTTCTCCCCTGCCAGCTACGATCTTCCAAAATTAAAATGCAACCTCAATCGCCATCTTCTGTCTTCTTTATTTCTGTTCCTTTATTGCCCTTTTTCCTCACTAGAGGCATTAGTCTTAGTGACATTATTTCCTTGCTTGGCGTTAAACGATTAAAAAAATATATTTTTAGAATTAATATCTTCCCTAATTCGCTTTTTGTTTTTTTAAAAAATAAATATTTTGTTTTAAATTCTTTTGTTTAATATTCAAGGCTCTATATCGCGGATTGATTTCTCTATAATATTAACATCGTAAAACGTTCTGGCGAAAAGAAAGGTTATGTAAAAAATGTCTTCTGTTAAGTATCTATTTGTATTCTTCTAAATTAGCACAAAGCTATATGATTAGAAAAAATGTGTGTTAATCATTACATACGCTCCAAGACAAGCTAAGCATTTTTCTAAGTATAACCAGTTAATTGGTAATGTGCTATGAATATGTTATCGTACAATATCGTGTTAATATGCAATCGTTTTTGTTTCATTAAATATTAATGTATTTGTTATGAAATGTTATACGATTATCATAGTCGGTAATTAAACGCACGCCCACGACGAAACAAAATGTGAAACAAGGTTGGGTTTAATGTGAGTTAATCGGCAGTACCTTGGAGAAATTCTCGAACCACCTCCTCGGTGCTTCCCATTAACAATGGCTATAAACCCTGCCTCCTTCCGAAGGATATTTACTGCCTGAAGGTGCAACCCCAACTCCAGAGATGGGTGGCTTGAGCAAATATTATAGGCAGAGGTTATCGCTCTTCAGTCGACCAGAATACAATACTGGCGTATTATATTCGATATCTACTTGCCCTCCCGCCACATGCAGGCAGGATGCGACACAAGCTCCGTTTATTGTGAGGATGCCGAGCGCATACACCTGGACCAGGTCCCAAAAGTAGGCCATACTCTGCAACCGTTCGTTTTGCTGGCATCGATCTTACTACCGAATCGCTAGTGAAATGAGGAAGGTACGGCCGGGGGCATTGTTCCCCGGGACAGGGTACTCTCAGTTTTTTGTTTGCGCTCTTTCTGAAGACAAAGACACAACTGGGTTGCACTCTGTCTGAAGACAGAGACACTACTGAGAGGTGATAAACGAGATACAACACACCGAATCTCGCAAGCCCGACTCAAAAGACACGCCCTTCATATTCTGCTCCTCTCCTTGATGCCTGCCACTTATATACTCTCTCTGCATTAGACGTTTCAGTACAGTATTTTTCCCGAAGTTTCTATGCCCCCTTCCACCTATGATCTTCACAAACTTGAATGTGATCTCGATCATCATCACCTATCTCTTACTGATCAATTTCCTCACTAGTGGTATTAGTCTTAATGACATTATCGCCTGGCTTTAAGTGAAACGATTAAACAAAAAACTATTTTTTCATAATTAATATCTTTATTTATTTATGTTTTGGTGCTTTGAAAATTATTTTGTTTTAAATCATTTTGTTTAATAATCCAACGTAAAAAGAAAATAATAATTCTGTCTATATTTCTGAGATGCGGTATTATGTACACTATTTACATTATTCGGACTATTGTCCTCATCTTTGTCGCCATATTTATTACAACGTTTCGGCCGTTGTACGCTCCGGCCTTCTTCAGGTGGTTGGACGTTCGAACTGAACCCTTTATTTCGCTCACTGGGGTAGACTATTCTAGTTTCACATGCCATGTTTAATGGACGTCAGTTGTCAGTTATCTCATGTTAATTTTCCCTCTGAAAGTTCTTCACTGCCTTAGCCGGGGATTGAACTCACACTGTTTGGGTCCTGTCACTGGATCTAACTAACGCCTTTATCCACTGTACCAAGTTGGAGGGGGAAATTCACAAGAGATAACTGAAAACTGACATCCATTAAACATGACGCGTGGAACTAGAACAGTCTACCCCAGTGAGCGAAATAAAGGGTTCAGTTCGACATTCCAACCACCTGAAGAAGGCCGGAGCGTACATCGGCCGAAACGTTGTAATAAATTTGGCGACAAGGATGAGGATAATAGTGGGAATAATGTATATAGTGAAAATAATAATTATTGGCATTATGAAAGTAGCAGGAGGAGAATTGGTTGAGGAAAACGAGCGAAGATTTGGGAGGCAGGAAAAAAGAAAGCGAAAAAAGGAACAAGAGAGAGCGATATAAGAGGAATTGGAATATGAGGAGGAAAGTAAAGTAAATAAGTATATGGAATGTATTTGTAAACAAAGGTATGAATGGTAGCGTGGAGAAAGAAATAGAGGAAGAACATTTGGAAAAAAAGAAGAGTAAAATAATGAGGAAGAAGGGAAGGAGATTGCAAAGAAAGAATGAAATTAAAACAGGAAAAAGAAAGAAAGAAAGAATGCCAGATATAAAGAAATAAGGAAAGGATGCATACAT
This sequence comes from Acanthosepion pharaonis, assembly GCA_903632075.3. Lineage (NCBI taxonomy): Eukaryota > Metazoa > Mollusca > Cephalopoda > Sepiida > Sepiidae > Acanthosepion > Acanthosepion pharaonis. The sequence goes on along the minus strand of CAHIKZ030004362.1, from coordinate 253,503 downwards.
ACATACATACATAAAGAAAGAAAGAAAGAAAGAAAGAAAGAAAGAAAGAAAGAAAGAAAGAAAGAAAGAATAAAAAAGAGAAAGAAAAAAGAAAGAAAGAATGCAAGACATAAAGAAAGAAAGATAGAAAGAAAGATGAAAGAAAGAATGCAAGACAAAGAAAGAAAGAAAGATAGAAAGAAAGAAAGAAAGAAAGAAAGAAAGAAAGAAAGAAAGAAAGAAAGAAAAACAAAAACAAACCCAAAAAAGAGTGGAGTGGACCTGAGAACCTTAGAAGTAAAGGAGATTCCAAAGAAAGAAAGAAATAATCAAAGAAAGAAAGAAAGAAAGAAAGAAAGAAAGAAAGAAAGAATAAAAAAGAGAAAGAAAAAAGAAAGAAAGAATGCAAGACATAAAGAAAGAAAGATAGAAAGAAAGATGAAAGAAAGAATGCAAGACAAAGAAAGAAAGAAAGAAAGAAAGAAAGAAAGAAAGAAAGAAACAGGAAAAAGAAAGAAATAAAGAACGAACGGAAGACAGAAAGTAAAAAGAAAGAACGGAATAAAGAAAGAAAGAAAGAAAAACAGGAAATGAAAAAAGAATGAAAGACAGAAAGAAAGAAAAAATAAAGAAAGAAAAAGGAGATGAACTTGAGAACCTGACAAGGAAAAGAGATTCCAAAGAAAGAAAGAAAGAAAGAAAGAAAGAAAGAAAGAAAGAAAGAAAGAAACAAACAAACAAACAAACAAACAAACAATCAAAAACAGGGAAAAGAAAGAAAGAACTAATGCAAATAGAAAGAAAGAAAGAAAGAAAGAAAGAAAGAGGAGAACCCGTCAATAATAATAATAAAGTACCGTTCGCCATACTGAGAAGATTGTATTGCGTTAATGTTTCATGTAAAATCTTAACATGTAAGGAAGCCATTGCATTTAAATGAACATGGTGTCAGAAATAAACACATGATTGTCGAATAATATGCAACACAGCATGGATTGAAATTTTCTTTTTTATTTCCACACACAAATGTGTAGCGACAGATATTTCTAATTCAGTTCACAGAATAAAAAATTCTATCCTTTTATTCTTTTAATCATATACACGAGCCATTGAACTAGATTTGCTAATGCTTAATTGTCGTTGCCGTCGTTTTTGCCTTTATAGAAAATATCTTTTCTTTATTTCATTCGCATCACTTATATTTTTACAACGCTTTCTATATTCATTCAATAAAGAGGTTTAATTGTTCACTAAAAGGATGAAAACGAGGCGATACATCTGACAGTAACAAGTTTAATAGAAGGATATACGCCACTGTTTTTGTTTTTAAATACGTTGTCACTGACAAAGATCATGGTCAGAGAGAATTAATGAACAGAGACAGGGGAAACTATTTACATTGTTCGGACAGTTTTCCCTATCTTTATTATCATATTCAGCAGGTTTCAGCCGATGTACGCCTCGGCCTTCTTCAGATGATAAAGGTGTTGGTTGAAGTAATCCAGTGACTTGATCCAAAGATTTGTGAGTTCAATACCTGGCCACAGTAGAGTTGAGTTAGTAAAGGAAATTAATTGAAACTGAGATATCCAGAAAAGGTATGGCACGTGAAGTTAAAACAATCAACCCCCGTGGAGTAAATAAAGGTTCGAAATTCCAACGTATATCATCTGAAGAAGGGCTGGAGTGTAGAATGGTCGAAACGTCCTGAATATGAGAATAGACGAGGAAAACAGTCCAAACAATGTCAATAGTGCAAATAATTACAATACGTCATCTCAGAAATTTCAACAGAAGAGTAAGAGGAAGCACTTTTCTCTTAATGACACTGAATTTATTTTACTAACGTCGTAAAGTTCCTACACGCACACTTGTAGTAGTAGACGTTTACTAGCTGCTCTATATATAGCATTCTGCCTAATATATAGTGGTATGGCTATGCTAATTAGTATTAGCCTAACCAATCCCAATACAACTAAAGTAATAATAACATCATTTTTTTTCGTAATAAATATCTTCACTCATTCATTTATTGATATTGTGAAAAATAAATATTTCATTTTTTTTTCTTAATAATCTCTTCTAATCTTTTAGTAAAAACGTGACTGCGGATAATCGGAATGTACTTTCTTTTTTTTTTTTTTTCATTTAACAGTTGCGTATTTTACGTGCTTTCTCTACACACTTGATTTCCCGTTTCATATTTAAACGGATCTTCACGTTTGTAATATCTTAAAATAAAATATTCCAGCACAGGAAAACAAACGGAAATATATTTAAAAACATTTGAAGCCGGAAATCAATTAAATTTCATTTTGAAGTTATCTCAAGTTCTTGATTTACAAATCGCCTAAAACGGTCGCTTCCACGTGGTGTAATGATTAGCAACCATGTCTTGGTAGGTTAACCCTAGAACACTAACCATGGGTACATAGTACCCAGCGCAAATTTTCCTATTTTTAATTACAATTTTCAGTACCTGATTTGCTTACCCAAATAATATGTTTTTCAGTTTCTATTAATGTTAACTCAAAGTACAAAGTTTGAAGTGTTTGCATGTAAAATATTTCAAATACAGATTTATATGTAATATTTTATTTTTTTTTATCTTTTCAAAATCGGGTATGATATACCCATGGTTAATAGTGGTGTAACTTTAATTGATGGTTAGTGTTCGAGGGTTAATTATGACTGAGCAGTGAGTTCGATCCACATTAGGTGCTCCATAATTTCGGCCTTGTGCCACGTCTAAATTACGCTTAGAAACTAATAGTGCACGTTGACGTGGAGTAATGGTTTGCAAGCTTGTCTGGATAGATCAATTATGACAGCCTAGTGATTTCGATCCTCACTGGGTACCCCATAATTTCGGCCTTTTACTAAATCTAAACTTTCGGCATTTTGACATGGTGCAAGTGTTAGAAAGCTTGTGTGAGTAGTGAGTTTCATCCTTAATGGGTGTTCCATATTTTCATCCTTGTGCCATATCTAAGCTATGCTTAGAAAAAACATTTAGGGTACTTCGACGTGGTGTAATGGTTACCAAGCTTGTCTAACTAGATCGAATACGCTTGAGTAGCGAGTTTGATCCGCACTGGGCGCTCTATACTTTCGGCCTTGTGCCACATCTAAGTGTAGCATAGATGTGGCACAAGGCCAAACATTTGGGCACATAGACGTTGTGTAATGGTTAGCAAGTTTGTCCGACTAGAACAATTACGAGTGAGTAGCAAATTTGATCCTCACTATCTGCGGCACACTTTCGGCCTTGTGCCAGATCTAAGCTACGCTTAGAAAATCATTCCCCAATTTTCCATGCTATTGTCGTTAAACCAACATTAATCTGACCTTCTGTCATATTGTGTAGCGACGGCAGATCACTGAAAAATACCCATATTTAAACGGATCATCATCTTTGTAAAATCTGAAAATAAAATATTCCTGAATATTAGAACGCACTAACAGATTTTTTTTTCTCTTTTTCATGACGTTTGAAAATAAATTAAGTTTTATTTTGAAGCTTTCTCAAGTTGCTAATTGAAGGTGGTGTCATCGTGAGCAAGTTTTTCCTACTCAGTCAAATAAGACTGAGTAGTGAGCTCAATCCTCACTGAGTGCTTTTCGGCCTCGTGACCCATGTGAACTATGCTTTGTAAATCGCTATAAATCTCCAAGGTAGCCACAGTGACCACAATTATATGTCTAGAAAACTTGGGAGGACCACCATTTATTTTAATTCGTATAATGTTCACAGTTTTTCCTTGATTTCCTCACGGGATCGATTCATGCACAAGTTAGGATCATAAGTAAATGTTGGGCAATGTATCGCATAATTTTCTATCAAATGAAATTTAGATGAGATTTTAATGTTTGTATACGTATACCTCAGAATTTTCTCTTGCGAATGTAGATAATTTTTTTGAAGTTAGATCACATATTTAAGAAGAATCATGTGCGTATATCCCATCACTTAAGCAGCACCGATCGGCGGATACTGTGGTCTAATTGTTATCAACCCGGATTCGAAACCGCATATAAAAAAGAGGTTCTTTATTGCCTTTTGACTCCGGTGGAGTAATGGATAGCGGCTCGGATTGAGGAATCAGAGAAGCGATTTCGAATTCCAGTCGGATCCATTACATTCACTTACGTGTTAATACCCTTGGAAAAGGTATGAATCCACTTCTCTCTCCCATCCCCTCAGCTATGGGTAAATAGCAGGATAGACCAGGTTCCTTAACGTTGGATGGCAACTGGTCTACCGCTGAAAGAAATGGCAACCTTCTGCGTGAAAAAAATCTGGCTCGTAGGTCATGTATCGAAAGATACGTGATCGCCTACGCGTGTATCAAGCATAGCACATAACTGACTGAGTTTACACATTAACTCAATTTAAAATAAAGAATAGAAACAGCCTCAAAACAGTACCTGATATGCGTGTAGCATTGTCTTCCTGTGTTTTCATTTGGAATCAGCTGCTTATGAACAAACATGCAAATCTATCTCATTAAATGACTTTTTTATCAAATATTATTTACTTTACCATTGTGTCAGAATTTTCTTCTAAATTTGTTTTTCTAAAAGTAATAATTTTATATTCATACAAATAGAAAATACAAATAGATACATGGAATCCCAATATGTGAGAACCATAAGAAATATGTATATGAATTGTCGATGCTAAGTAAATGAACCGAATAAACAGATTTTCTCTTCTATTCTTTGACATGTAGGTAAATGCAAAATGTCTTTCTTGCTGTCGGTCGCAGTAAAGAAAAGTTTGAAAAACTATGCAACTGAGCAATTTTTATCTGTTCTCTTATATTTACCATTCTATAGCTTAATAAAAGAAATCGTAAAGTAATTTACTATGAAATTATTCGATAAAATAAGAACGATGAAGGAACAGGAAGACTATCAACCTTAACAGATACATCTGAAAATGCAACTTCCATGAACGTTGTTAAAGATGATAACCTTAGCAAGTAAACGTTGACTTCTTTTGAGGCACCTAATAAGATGAAAGTAATAATACTTCACAGTGAGGAATACTTGCAATATGGATGAAATACTAAAAATCTATTTATTAGGTTGGTGCAAAAATAATGACGTAATAATGTCGTTTTTTGACCTTAAAAAATACGTCAAAAACGACATTATTACGTCATTATTTTTGCAACAACCTAATACTTTACCTTTGTGTCAGAATTTTCTTTTAAATTTGATTTTCTAAAAGTAATAAATTGATATTCATACAAACAGAAAATACAAATAGATACATGCAATTCCAATATGTGAGGATCATCAGAAATATACATATAAATTGTCAATGCTAACTAAATAAACGAAGTGAACAGTTTATCTTTGATTTATTACACGTTCGTATAATAGGTCGCAATGCAAATGTGGTTCTTACTGTGTGTCGCAGTAAAAAAGTTTAAAAAAACGCTGGCCTAGAAACTAACCCCTTACTCACAATAAGCTAGCTATGACCTCTTCTTTAATGCAAGATACATATAATAGTAAATTCAAGTGATGATAAATTTTCAAGAAATATCTTACTAGAAACCATTATAAATCCATTGGATACAAAATAATATTTACCGTATAATTCCGTGCATAAGACGACCTTTAAATACCTCAAATCACCCTTAAAAATTGGGTGACATTTTATCCCACATATCTAAAAAAAAAAATAAACCTTAAATTTTGAGTTATGCTTGCTCAGTGCGATAACGTACATGAAAAGATTCATATTATCAAATAAACTGATAATAAAAGTAATTTAATCATTACTACCTTATATATTAATGGCAAAACTTCATACCTATTCGAAGAATAATTCCATATCAATGAAATCAACTTGTATCCATGCAAGCTAAGCTGAGAAAATGTAAACATCGTGTTTTGGTTGTATTCACAACCTTTATCTTTTGCTAAACTTTCAATAATCATCATTGCTGTGTTAATTACGACAGTAATAACATTTAGGGTAACATAATATTCATTTCCTATTAAAAATTCCTTATCATTTTAGACAAGAGTGAGGAACAGACTGAATAAAAAAATAGTAAACCCCCTGTTTGTAACTGTTTACATATACGAAAAGACGAAGAAGAAGAAGACGAAGAAGAAGAAGAAGAAGAAGAAGAAGAAGAAGAAGAAGAAAAAGAAGAAGAAGAAGAAAAAAGAAGAAGAAAAAGAAAAAAAAGAAGAAGAAGAAAAAGAAGAAGAAAAAAAGAAGAAAAAGAAGAATTAGAAGCAGAATTCGCAAGAGATCACGTGATGAAACGTAAAAAAAAAATCAATGGTTTCCCTTTAGGGGGCGTGTGTAGGAAAAACGTGATAATGAATCGGTTTTGTTATTTCATTTATTTTGAATTTCTAAGTCAGCTTACATTTAAAAGTATAAGATAAAGTCGTCTTATCTAAAGGTCGCCGTATACGCGAAAATATACGATATATCGTTTTCTTTTATAAAAATCAGCATTTCATGCCACGAAAAATACAGTAAACTCTGTTTGAGAACAAAATATAAACAGATTTGAATGCACTTCTATAAATAGCAATAGAGACTCACTGACATTTTATTTTATTTTAAAATTATTTTACTATGGCTAATATCACACTTCATGCCTTGAACAATATATACGTTTGCTGAACTCCTGTGAAAATAAGTTCATTAGCTTCGTCTGGCAAATTTCTTTAGGCGAAATTAGTTATATTTTTTTCATCACATTTTGAGTATTAGCATTTTCCTAAATTGTTTTATTTTACACTTTTCTTTGTATTATTCAACATTTTTGTTTTTTGTTTCTTTTTCGCCATTTTATATTTCATTCTCTCGGTTTAGGGCTGAGTGGAGAAGAAACTTTTGAATGCATAGAAGGCAAGGCACATTGACGTGACGTAAATGAAAAGAGGAAATGCAGATTCAAAGTTCAAAATTAAAAAAAATACAACGGAAGGCAAAGCTAGACGGTTGAGTGGTACTTAAGTATGTGATCTACCAGAACAACGCTTCAGTAAAATATGTAATCTACCACTTGAGAAAAACTCTCTACATTAAAATATACATTAAAAATAGATATACATGTATACATCACATTACGTCATTAATTAGTTCCAGAGGTCACGACAAAATAACCCCACTATAAACAACAAATCGGGCACCTTGATGTGGTGTAATGGTTAGCAAGCTTGTCTCGCTAGAACAATTACGACTAAGTAGTGAGTTCGATCCTCACAGGGTGCCTCTTACTTTCGGCTATGTGCCACATCCTAGCTATGCTTGGAAAATTACTATAAAGCACAAATTAGCACTCGACATTGCCTATTACACTATTAATGATATGCACGTACAGTATTCCGAATAAAATAATTTCAGCTCCTGGAATTGAGAAACGTGTTTTCCTAAAAATAAAAAAACGTGTTTTAAGATAAAGATTTTTATAACTGTCAACTGAAAGCAATACTGGCTGCTCGAACAATAGATTCAAAATGTTTCCTTGTAGGGGAACGGCTAATATTACAATTGTCATTATAACTTGGAGGGGAAGAGGTGGATTCATGCCTTTCTCAAGGGTATTAGGACATAAGTGAATATAACGATCCTCACTGAAATTGGAACCTGGCACTCCGATTTTCCAGCCCGAGTTGTTATCCTTTGCACCACACGGATATCTAAGATTACAGCAATGGGTATTCCCAAGCGGTCACTCATCAAGATAGTGACCTGACTTGACGTTACTTAACTTTGGTGATCGAACAAGAACATGAACGTGATATAGCTGTACTTAGACACATTTCTAATTCAATATTTCGATTATTCCAGTTTCCTCCATGTTGCTGGCTCTTTTTTGTTATATATTTCAACTCGTGTTTAGTTGCACGTTTTTGGCCGAATGGAATCTAGGTTAATGAACAAATAAATAAAGACGTTAAGATATGATCAGATATCGAAAAAGTAATCATTTGAACAGAGCTTCAAATATTTAAACTAACATAGAATCTTCTACATTTAAATTGAAAGCTGATGTTTAAGTGTTTTCGGTTCGTTAATAAAAAAAAAAAAAAGATGTTTATCAGCAAATTCTAATGGGAATAGAAAATAATTTCCTTTGTTAATATATCGTAGGTTAATATGAATGAATATAGTTGCTTTGTTTATTTTTAAAAAATAAATAAATAAAAAGTTTGTACTTATATTGCATTTTCTTTTGCTTTGTCACTTCGTAAATGGATTCGGTTACCGCTACCTGAAGAGAGTTCTGAAGATTTGGACATTATTTTATTTGGTTTATATGGTTAAACGAGTTATTATCTCTCTCTGCTCAATGCTGTGTTCTGTTTCTATTTATTAACATTTTTTTTTTTTTACAATCTGACATTGATAATTTTTTCCTCTTTTTTTTCATTCTTCTCTGGCTCATTACAACACTAGATTTGCACGAGCATCTATCTATCTATCTATCTATCTATCTATATATATATATATATATATATATATATATATATATATATA
>CAHIKZ030004362.1:200000-242500 GCA_903632075.3 Acanthosepion pharaonis | reverse complement strand
GGCGTGTCGAGATCGAAGTGATCGAAAATTACGTCGATCGGCTCTTCACAGCTATTTTGTAGTGATTTCTCCGATTCCTTCAAATGGCATTTTCTGAGCTGGTTCTAATGGCGTTTGTGAGTGTTTTTCGGTCCTTGGACAATATAGACCAGTTCGCTAATTCTTTGTTTTATGGTGCCTACTTCCCAGAGTGTTATGTTGTTTTTGTAAGCCCTGAAAAAGACTTTATCGCCAGGATTGAAATATTTCTTATGACGCAATACGTTTTTTTTTTAACTTTGCTTGCCGTGGAATAAGTTTGTCGAAGACAGACTTAATTTTCCTTGCGAACATTGTTTCTGCAGGCGAGCTTCCCATAGGCGTGTTCGGATTAGGGGCTATCCGATACACCTGCAGAAACTGTTGCAATGCTCTATCTGTCGGTGTGCCTAGTGCCTTTTTTAAAGCCCTTTTTAGAGTGTCCACGAAACTTTCGGCCTGGCCATTCGACCTAGGGTGGTACTGAGGCGTTGTAATGTGGTCCACCTGATATGACTTGCAGAAGTCTCTAAATTCACTTGATGTGAATTGAGTGCCATTATCTGTAACTACACAATCTACCACGCCAAAACGCGCGAATAGCTCGTGTAGAAATCCGATCGTGCAGTTTGTGGTTGGTCTTTTGCATTGTAGGATCTCAGGCCATTTTGAGTGGCTATCCACAACAATGAGGTAGTACATGTTTGTCTATAGGCCCTGCAAAATCCACATGAATTCTTTGCCATGGATGGTCTGTGTTTGGCCATGTTTTGCACGTCGTGGTTGGAGCTTTTGCTGCAAGCGCGCATCCTTTGCATGCTTCTATCATGTCTGCTATGTCCTTGTCCATGTTTGGCCAATGAACGTAGCAGCTCATGAGGCTTTTCGTACGGTTCTTTCCTGGATATCCCATGTGAAAATCCCTGAGGATTTTTCTTTGTAGGCTGTTTGGAATCACTACGCGGTCATTGTATAGTAGGACATCATCGCAGAGGGAGAAAACTTCAGGCTCATTGGGGTCTTTATTGCGAATTTTGCTTTTTATGGATTGAATGAATTCATCCTCTCGGGACTCCCTTTTTATGTAGGCCGAAGTAACTGGGAGCTCTCTTATGGCACTCGCGATCATGTTTTTGATTTCACAATTTGTCCTTAGAGTAGCAATGATGGAGTCTTCAAAGACTTCTGTATTTTTTGGAATGAGTCGCGATAAACTGTTTGCATGGCAAATATTTTTTGATGTTAGAAACTCTATCTTGAAATTGTAGTTTAAGAGAATCGTTCCCCAACGAAGTAGTCTATTTGCAGTATAGACTGGCAGACCTTTTTTAGAACCAAAAATTGTAATTAGAGGTTTATGGTCTGTCTGTAGTATGAACCGTCTCCCATGTAGGTATCTGTGAAACTTTGTCACCGCGAATATTATCCCTAGAGCCTCTTTCTCTATTTGGGAATATTGTTTCTCAGCTGGAAGCAGAGATCTTGATGCGTGAGCCACAGCTTTTCGCGAACCATCTGGCAGTTTATGTAAACTGCAAGCAGGAATGCCTTACGAGTTTGCATCACTTGCGACTATGATGTCAAGACTAGGGTCGTAATGGGTGGGGGAGAGGTCCGAAGTAAAAATTTTCTTGATCTTCTCGAATGCGTCTTGGCATTCCGGGGTCCATGACCATGGTTTGTCCTTTTTAAAAAGTTGGTTGAGAGGCCCTCTCAAATTTTGCATGTTCTTAATGAACCCTTGGTAAAAGTTAGCTAGGCCAAGGAAGCTTTGTAACGCTTGAACGTTATCTGGGGCCGGCATGTTTCTGATCGCGTTGGCTCTTTCTGGATCCGGCCGACGACTGTCTTTATTTATCACGTGCCCTAAGTATGTAATCTCTGGTAAGAAAAAGTCACACTTTTCCTTCATAACCTTAAATTCGTATTCTTGTATCTTTTCGAATACGTTTATTATATGGTTCCGGTGCTCTGCCATAGTTTTACTAGTAACCAGTATATCATCCAAATAGGCTGTTGCGTAGTCAAGGTCGCCCAGCATGGCGTCCATGACCTGCTGGAAAATTGCAGGCGCAACCTTTACTCCAAAAGCCAGTCTGTTGTATTTGTACAACCCTCTAATGGGTGTTTATGCAGAGCAATTTGGAACTTTCTTCTTCCACCTCTATCTGAAGGTATGGGTCCGAGAGGTCGATTTTAGAAAAAAATTTTCCACCATTGAGTTTATTGAAAATTTCTTCAGGGCTTGGGAGAGGATAGCGGTGATCTTGCAAGGCATCGTTTAACCCTGTGGAAAAATCTGCGCATACTCGTATTTGGTTGGACTTATTTTTTACGTAGACCGTAGGTGCTGCCCACTCGCTGAAATCTGTTTTTGACAGAATACCTGCTTGTTCGAGTTTATCTAACTCTTTGTTGATTTGCTCTAGAGCAGTGAAAGGGACATTCCGTTTCTTTTTGAATACCGGTTGTGTACCGTCCTTCACCTTGAACTTAGCTTTCATTTTAGTACATTTCCCAAGGCCGCCAGAAAAAAACTGGGGAAATTGTTGTTTGAGTTCCTTTTTGAGATTTACCAAATTGGACGTTGTACTTTGTATCTTGCGACAAAATGTACCCATTGGGCAATCCCAAAGATTGAATTTTTCTATCCAATCTGTTCCAAATAAGTTATCTGAAGTTTTCAATACATAGGCTTTGAGCTTTTTGGTAACTCCATTTAGTGTTACTGTAAGTATTACCTTGCCTAAAATGTTAATCTTTTCACCGGTTACGGATTTTGCTGTTTTCTCCGTTTTGAATAAGGTCGGCTTGTTTAATTTTCGCCAAGTATGCCAATTAATGATTGAAAAATCGGAACCCGAGTAAAACTGGAATTTAATGGAATTATTAAAAATATTCACAATTACATATTTCTTTAAATTCCTATCGACAATATTGTCAGATGAGCTTGCCTAGTTTTATTTTTGCGTTTTCTCGTTCTGTTGGCGTACCAGCACCGAATTAAAGTATGCCCATTTTTATTGCAATTTTTGCAATATTTTTTGTTCTTAACTGGAAAGAATTTCATACAATGCCATTTACCACAATGGTAACATGGTCCGGGCGGTTTCTTTAACCTATTTGGGTTTTGGTTACTGCGGAATTTAGGACATGAGATTTGCCTTTTGTCTTTTTGAGGGGAATAGGAGGTAGACTTGCTTCTGATTTTATTAATCTGAGTCACACCTGATTCCTCGATAGTGTTTGAGTCACACTTTACAGATATTACTCTTTGACAGTGCTCTGCCAGTTTTTGGAGAGTCAATCCTTGTTCGTTCTCAAGCTTGGTCAGTACCCGTCGTCTGACTTCGACGTCTTCTGCTGATACTAGAACTTGTGCGAAAATTAAGCACTTGAAATCATCGACAGTCAGTTCGGCTAGTTTAAAATCATTACAGAGCTTGTTTACCGATGCTGCAAACGTTAGAAAATCTTGCTGGTTGTCTTTGACTGTGTTCAAGCATTTCCAACGTTTGTGGAACAAGGTTGTGTTAGGCCCGAATAGTTCCGATAGGAGCTTAATAGTCTCTGAAAAATCAGTCAGTGGTTTTCTTGGGTAGTATGAAGTCTACGAACCTACTATGTTCTGTAGTTCCCAGTTTTCTCAATAGTAGACGTACCCCTTTTTTTACTGGGCCGTTGTTCACAGTCTACGTTGAAAATATCTTCGTAGCGCCTGTAAAAAGCCTCGAACGTTTTGTCGTTCTCTGGTACGTATTCAAAGGTTTGAATTGTAGATTGTAGTCTGGGAGAATATTGTATCTTTTTCAGAGTTTGAGCATTTTAATGTATTTACGAGTAATTCTTTAAGTTGTTTCTGTTGTAGTTCAGCATTCTGAAGCTTAATTTGTTGGAATTCCATTTGTTGTTTATGTAATTCCAAAAATAGTTGTTGTTGTCTTTCTTCTGATTTTTGTTGTTGATCCAAATGTACTTTTAGCATTTGGACGATTACTTTTTGAAAATCTTCCATATTTAGACAAACAAAAATGACAGCGATTTTTTGTTGCTTTAAAACCCAAATCCAAGGGGAGGTACACAAAAAAATATGGACAGACAATTAGATAAACTAAACTAATTATGTGTTTAGCTTTTTAGAGATTCCGTGGTTCCGTTAATTTTAACGTAATTGTATAAATTTTCACCACAATTATTATGTATTTTTGTTTTTTTATAGAGGTACAAAAAAAAGAGAAAACTCGCCTCAGTGAATTTGAGGGATTCAACTCAGTTACATAAAAAAAATTTTTAGATAGTTTTTTTTCGAAAACTTGAAGCGTAAGTAGTACTTCGGCTCTTGTATTGTCAGTTTGTTTTATGAACAAACTGTTTTTTTTTGTGTGTGTGTGTGGGTGTGTAAGAAATCGATCTCGTTATGTTATTTGGACAGACTTTAATATTCCGTAGATGTCGAATCGCTAGTTCGTCACTGATGTTTGGTATCGGAATATTTTTTTTTGTATGTAGATGCTGGGTGTTGCATTTAGATCGATGATGTAGTAATACCAGCTTAGTTTCTCGTTCAACACTGCTGTGGGAACGCGTGGAGTTTCTGTGTATTTTTCGAGTACTCTGTCGCTATTGATATGGTGAGAACGAAATTCTCGAATCTTTCTGTCGCCACTGATGTGGGACTGGTAAGGTATTGAGGTTTTGGCGTGAGTGCGTTTCTCGAATTCTTCGTCGCCACTGATGTGGACCCAAAGTTGGGACCACGGAAGAAAAACACGGAAAACGGATTAGAGGTCATAAAGATATATTAAACAAAAAGGTTACAAAGATAGTGTAAGTGTAAGCAGAGCTTACTATGTGCTTGTGTCCAATATTGGTAGTCGTACGCGGCTGATACTACGGTATTAGAATACTCTCTTTCTCTCTTTCCTCCTCTTCTCTCTAGAGTGTTATATCGCATACTTTATATAGTCCTGGAAGAGTCCATGTTGTATGTATGTTACGCTCTCACAACACTATCTATCTATCTATCTATCTATATATATATATATATATATATATATATATATATCAGTCTCTGCCTGTCTGTCTCTCTTTGTCTCTCTCTATCTATCTATCTGGCATGCTGGCTTTCTATCGATGTATCTTTCTATTTCTATATATGTCTGTCTGTCTATCTATACGCCTCCTGTTTGCCTATCTATCATGACAGCCACGTCGAGTACGACCATCACATTATAACATTCTGTAACCTAATTATTCTTTGAACGTATGCGACTCTTTTAACATTTTAATTGATATTGTTTAGCGGCATACAAACACGCCTAAGGGTTATTTAATGTAGAAATCTAAATATTTGTTTAACACACTTTTTAAGGTTTCAACTAAATATATTCAACAACAAATAAAATGTATTGCTATTTATCTTACTTTAAAATTGGATTGTTGGTAATGTCACTATATAATTATATTGCAGTTAATTTCCCTATAAAATTGTATTGTTGGTAATTTCATTATAAAATTATATTGTAGGTAATTTCCCTATGAAATTGTATTGTTGGTAATTTCATTTTAAAATTATATTATAGGTAATTTCGCTATAAAATTGTATTGTTAGTAATTTCATTATAAAATTATATTGCAGGTAATTTCCCTATAAAATTGTATTGTTGGTAATTTAAATACAAAATTATATTGTGGGTAATTTCGCTATAAAATTGTATTGTTGGTAATTTCATTACAAAATTATATTGTAGTTAATTTCCCTATAACATTGTATCGTTGGTAATTTAAATACAAAATTATATTGCATGTTATTTCGCTATAAAATTGTATTGTTAGTAATTTCATTATAAATTTATATTGTAGTTACTTTCACTATAAAATTGTATCGTTGGTAATTTAAATATAAAATTATATTGCAGGTAATTACGCTATAAAATTGTATTGTTAGTAATTTCATTATAAAATTATATTGTAGGTAATTTTGCTATAAAATTGTATTGTTGATAATTTCACTAAAAATTTGTATTGCTCATCCTTCTTTTTATATAAAAAGTATTGCTGGTATTTTTATTTTAACTTGCATTTTTATACTTTCATTTTTGTTTGGGAGTTCGCTGTTTGTCTATAGCTGAAATCATAACAAGTGCTACCATTCCGGATCACGTGGTTCCACGTTCCTCAAAATTTCACAATCAGAGCCCTTACTGTTGGATGTAGTTTATCGTCATACCTAGAATTCTCTTTTAGCGGGAAAAACCTATGGGACAAAGCTAGGTAGATGTTAGAAGCATATATCTTTTGTCATTAGGTTTATTTTTGTGGGTGTTTCCTTGTCTGTCTTTACAGAAGCTAACTTGTAATCTTTTTCTTCCAAAAATGTGACATATAAAATCAGTATTAATCTCATTCTCTAGTTGGTCCGCTTTCTCTTACTAAAACATCACATATGACTTAAAATATTTGATTTACTCATGCCTGTCACCTACATGGTCCGGAAATTGTAGATCAGGATCTCTTTTAACAGTTTGTTTCAGATTTTCTTTAGTAATTCGAGAAGAATAAGTCCATATTTGGAACTCATCGCAGCACGATAGACCCTTATTTGTGTGGGTGCCTTTGGCGAAGTAAAGCAAAAAATAACAATGAATAAATTTTTGAACAAATTTTAAAGGAACTTCTGAAAATTTGGTGTGAAGTTTAGTAAATGTAAATTCTTTTTTTTTATTTTGGGGTGAATGAACAGAAAATATACCAGATTTCTTTAAACATGTATTAAATCCAAGAGCAGTGCACTTCATTAGGCGTTGTATATCATCCACAATATCGCAGACATCTGCATGCAACAAGTCACGTATGAGGTTAAAAGATTCCATCGTCTTGGCCGCCATTCCTGCAGTCTTTGAATACCATGTAAAACACCATTGTAGCGTAAAGAGGAAGTAAAGTAGGAGAAAGAATGTCTTCCAAGTTCACACAGTTCTTTATTCAATTCCTTCAGACAGCTTACGAAAAATACTTACCCAGGTTTTCATGCCATCATAAAATATGGGAGCATATAATTGTTTTCGAGGAAAAATTTCAAAATATTTTACACAAGGCAATCATATGTATATATATATATATATATATATATATATATATATATATATATATATGTGTGTGTGTGTGTGTGTGTGTCGTTGTCGGTGTGTGTGTGTGTGTGTGTGTGCGCGTGTGTACCAGGTGCAACTGCTAAATTGTCCAAACCGTGTAAAAGTAAAATTGTCCATTTGTTCGATTAAGATTTGAACCGTTGTATCTTAGAAATGATTAAAGATATCTTACTGGAATTCTTCGAGGTTTTTCTATCACTATTGGGCTCTACTTTGGGTAAAAAGAATGTATAATTACTCTCAAAGCTTAACAGAAGAATCGTGATAAAATTAATTATAAACGAAAATGATATGTTCAGCATTGATTAATCATATCTAAGGATCGGAAGCTCATGAAGGGCTGAAATTAATTGCCAATATATATATATATATATATATATATATATATATATATATTATTCCAGGTTCATTTTCCCAGTTATACAAGATGATGTTCGCTCTCTATAGCATTCTAATTTTCTGTCCTGGAGTAATAAGTTGCCTCACGTGTTTTACGTACGATTTGATTTTCAAGTGTTTTTTTTTCACTGCTCTTTGGACATATACATGAAACTCCTCTCTCATATGCCAAACGTCTTATGAACTGAGTTGGATCTTTTCTAATTGATATCTTTAGCTCTAAGTTGAAATGATGATCCCTCTTCTTCTTGTGACCTCCTGATCAAGTTTTCCTTTCTACTGTTCCCTATTTTTTAAACTTATTCAAACTTGAATGGACTTTGAAGATAAAAGCCAGAGTATGAATTCTGGTACCATTATTGAAGACATGAATGATCTTTTTCTTCTCAACATTGCTCAGTTGAAATGACATAATGGAGCAGATACAAAACAATTTTAAATTGTTCTCTTTCTAGCTGAATAACTCAAAGTTTCTTTTTCCAATGATTCGTGTGACAAGATGGCTAAACGTCTTATCTGAAAACATAGAAGAAAGAAATTCAATTAGTTTAGTGGGTTTTAGATATTAAACATTTTGTGGGGTGAAAAATTATGATGTTACATTATTTAGACAATTTTGCTGTCAAACCCTATATTTATATATATATATATATATATATATATATATATATATACATGTACACACACACACACACACATATATATATATATATATATATATATATATATATATATATATATGTATATAGATTGCCTCGAAAAAAGACAGACAAATAGACAGAGACAGAGAGACAGAGAGAGAGGGAGAAAGAGAGACAGACACAGAGTTAGAAGCGTTTAATATTCGAGAAGGGAAATTTAATTTTTTTTTCAAAATCTACAGTTTCGATTGCGTTAAATACTGCTGTACATTTTGTGCTACACTCTTGATATATTTTCGTAAAAACGAATCAATATTAATTAAAATTACTAAACAAAAACTTATCAGGAAAAAATTTTTGTACTCAAATTTGTTAATTATTAGGAAACATTAATTTAACCAAATATGTTTCTATATTAAAGAAAGGGCTCCTTCCAATATTCTCAAGTAGTAGAATGAGTAAAGTTGACTCCCTATTTATGGAAGATGGAGCTCCATGTCACACTGCTCAAGCAACGCAACTTTGGTTGAGACAAAATGGGATCAATAAACTTCCATGGCCAAGTCAGTCCCAGGATATTAACCCTATTGAACACCTTTGGGGCTTATTAGATCGAAAACGCAAAAAGAAGAGGAAGCCATCTTCTAAGCCAGAACTTTTAGGATTATTGCGTCAAACATGGCAAGAAATCCCTCAAGATGATATTCTTGAACTCATCGCTAGTATGCTTAGAAGGGTCCTTGCATTAAAAAAAGCAAAACAGATGTCAACCATGTATTAGTTATTAAATTTATGACCATTTATAATTACTTCGTTTGTATAAATTACTTGTTTAATAAAATAAACGGTTTCTGTGAGCGTCTATTCAGTTCGGTCATGTCTGTATATATATATATATATATATATATATATATATATATATATATATATATATATATATATATATATATATATATAATTCATAATCAACTCAAACGGTTTATATCGTCTAACTTGGCTTTGAATGATTGGCTCTGTCAAGGCTGGAGTTAGAGGTAAGAGATATTTTTATTTCAATTACGTTATAGTCATATCATGCAACTGAGCAAGCATCGTATCAGCTGGATCGTCGTGAGGTGATATTTAATGAGTCTTGTGTGGTTACTCTTTACTGTGTAATCAGTGCAATCTACACTGTGTGTCCTATGCAAAAATGTTGCCTTTAAATGTATCAACAGGTGTTGACATGCCCTCTGAACCTTAAATAATCAGATAATTACGGCTGATAATTGCGGATAGCCAGACGCAGTATTCCTTAGATCCATGCCTTCCACGTTAGCGTGAAGTGAACGTAGAAAACTCCGGTCGAGAGATTCGATCGCCTCGCGCCGAGACTATTCTCATTCACCACATTAAAATGTAAATTCAAATTCAGCCATGGCGAGCAATGATCTGAATGAGGAGGATGGTCCAGAGGTTTGCTTTAAAGGTATTCAAAGATCGCCTTTATCTAGCAAAATATGAGTGTACTGGACTTCACGTGTAAATCGAACACAGTACAATAAAGTTTCACGAGACTGACTCGCTAACCACGGCAAGTAATCGAATAATCCATGGCGAATACCATGGCAGATACCCAAAATAACATTTGATTTTTTATTTGATAAGCAGACATTCAGAAAACAACATTCCTTACAGGAGTGTATTTTACGATATTGAGAATGGTAATTGGAACGTGCATGCTGTGATATCTATATATATATATATATATATATAGATAGATAGATAGATAGATAGATAGATAGATACACCTAGTGAGCCAGACAAACCTACCTAGGTTTCACCTAAACGGATCGTCAGGGAAAGTTTGGCTAACGAGGCAAAGAGAAACACATATTTATAGGTGATAGCTAAAATCATACCACGTGACAAAAACAAAAAACAAAAAACAACCTAAGTGGGGGGGGTAAATATTTATTCAACAAAAAAAAAATTCTCAGTGGAAAGTCAATAACGGGAAAACGTCTAATTTAGTAGCCAAGATTTTTATGTCTACATACATTGAGAATTTCAGTTTTAGAGTTTAATATAGCTGGTTAGGTTGATCATATAAAGCTATGGCTAATTTTCCTCAGCACATAATTTGCAAATTTGTATATATATATATATATATATATATATATATATATATATATACATGGTGTATTAAAATACTTTTACAAAAATTAGGGGTAGGTTTCTTACACCAAAATAAAGACAAAGGTACATATAAACATATGTCCGCAAATCCTTCGTTTTTAATTTAAGTTTAAAGTTTACGGTGCATGGAGCTGTGTTGCTATGAAGACTAGGTTACATTTGTCATTCGTGTACATTTGTAGTTAGTTTTCTTCGTGTTTAGTAGTGAGTTAATTGAGAAGTGTTCGTTTTAACAATGGCAGGGTATCGTGATCAGGCAGATGTGATATTTACATACGACCGTGCGACTCGAGGTTGCATAAGACTGCGTTTCCAGACCGAAGGCAGCCGAGTCATCCAATCTTTGCTGCTAGTAATCGTCGCATTGCTGAGACAGGATCAATGGCACCAGAAATTCTAGATTGGCTAAGAGAGAGATCAGCTCGTACGTCTGATCGCGAAGGACATATTTTATAGGCTGTCGAATGCGATCGTTATCAGAACACGTCAAATGGCCTTTGCATATCGTACATTTTATAGTACCATATGGAGGGTACTTTAAGAGCAGCTCCTGTATCTATATCATTTGCAATTTGTCCAGATTCCTTCGCCCTCTATCGCTTCACCACGGGGGTACTTTGGCTGGTGGTTTATTGTACATACCACCGATCCGTTGTTTGTCTCTTTAGTCTTGCTTACGGGTGAGGCAACATTTAGAAGAAACGGAATGACAAATGTACACAACCAACATTTGTGGGCGGATCGTTGGTACCCATGGTACAATACAGACTAGACACCAGCATCAATTTACGATTAATTTCTGGGCTGGAAATGTAGGTCCATGTGTTTTCGAACATAATTCCCGACCTGCTAGAGGATGTTCATCTGCTAAGACGCATGTGGTTTGTGCATGACGAGCCTTCAGCACATTTTAGTCACATTATTCAAGATGCACTGGCTGACATCTACCATGAAAGATTGCTAGGAACGGGAAAACCGGTTCCATGGTCTGCAGGTTCCCCACAACCCCAATCCTTCAAGACGCTTCATCAACGTGACATGGGGGCCTAGTATACCAATCGGCACCTTAACCCGACGGTGCTTGAGTGTGTAGAAGGTTTATGAATATTTGTTATGAATTGCCGTGTTGGCCATTTGAACATATGCTTATATGGACATATTCTTATAGTTTTACTTTGTTTTGATGTCAGGAACAGCATCTAGCGCAAACTTTAAACTTAACGAAAAGACGTAGGATTTGCTGACATATGATTATATGGTCTTGTGTCATTGTTTTTGAGATGACGAACGCGTCCCCAAAGTTTGTAAAAGTATTTTTGATACACCCTGTATATATATATATATATATATATATATATATATATATATATATATATATATATACCCAAGTGTATATGATTGGTGTATACGGAATAAATTCCAATAACCAACAATTACTATTCTTAAAAGAGTACTTAATACAGAGTAGAGCGAATATAATTATTTATTCAAAAATTATAACATAGATATGTTATACAATCGCTACAAAATCACTACAAAAATAGCCATTTTGTTTCAACACCTCTGGTGTCTTATCAAGTGATAATGTTGAATGTAGTTTGTAGAATAAAGGTTTTAAAATGTTCAAATTAATTAATTAGTTGTTGAAACAAAATGACTATTTTTATAGTGATTTTATAACATATTTATGTTATAATTTTTAAATAAATAATTATATATATATATATATTGTAATGAGTTGGTCGGTCAACTAGACACCCCCAAAGTGAATGGAGGTGGGCAGGCGCGAGAACTGTGATTGGTAGCTGGCTTATTGTTGTTTTGCATAGGTGAGTTACCAAGCTCTATGTAAAGGGCTGGAATGAGAAGGAGGGCAGTTTTTTTTTTCAGTCTCAGAAGTGGAGACTGTGCCCGTCGCTACAACAGCAGGAGAGAAAGAGACGAAAACATTTATTTTTTCATGACACATTCCAACACATATATATAACTCTGTGTTTGTCTCTCTCTGTCTGTCTGTCTGTCTCTCTCTCTCTCTCTCTCTCTCTCTCTATATATATATATATATATATATATATATATATATATCCGATGTGGAAGGTGAAAAATGGTAGCACAAAAAAAATACATCGGGTGTACTGAGGGCCAGTTCAAGAGGATGTGGTACAATCCCACCTCATCTTTTAGGATTCCGGAGCATAGTAACAGCACGAAGCTAGCAAGCTACTATTGGAAGTTATGGGGGAGACGGAGCAAAAGTCCAAATATTAAATGGAGCATTTTTAGAAATTTAAAGACTAGCATAATAGTCGAAAATACGTGTAGGCTATGCCAAGAAAAGAACTGGCTATAACAACATATAAACACAGCAATAAATTACTGAATGGGAGGTCACAGATTATGACCAAATGCAGACATTTTAAGAAGTTATCTGAACCCGCTCGAAGTTAGAATTTTTCTCCGCCTCCCCACTACTTCCGGTTTCGAAAGTACTTAAGTTGTTGAGCTCCGTGTAGTTCATTTGCTGAACAAACCACCTGAGACGACCGTAAATACTGAAACCGCTCTCGTTTCATCCATTTCTAAATATTAAACAGCTCTGCAAATCTGGTCTTTGTATAAAAAAATTCCAAGAGGATAGAATCCAGGTAGAACTCAATGCCCAGGACAGAGTTAGGATATAATAAAAAGGCTTAAACACTAATATTCCATGACCATGAAATATTAGTGTTTAAGCCTTTTTATTATAATATATATATATATATATATATATATATATATATATATATATATATATATATAAATATATATATATATAGTTTATAACGGCAGTAGATCATTGTTAAAAATTATATTGTTATATATAACATACAGCATATATATCTAGTCTATTATGTTTTATCATGAGCCTTCCCAAGCGTCGTATGATAGCTTTAATTTCAAGAGAAAATAAAGACGAAAAAACTGTGCACCATTTGGAGGTTTCTTTATTATATCACACTGACGACAAATATAACAAAGAAATATGCAAATGTTGGGCAGTAAACATACTTCAAATTTCGTGAATGTGCGCGTGTAAAGAACGTTAATTCATGAATACGCACGTGTATAAAACGGGGTAAAAACCGGATTGAAAAAAGTAGAACAAATTGAAAGAATTGAAAAAAGAATTGACCCTGAAGAATGAAAAATTTTACCAAGAAACTTCGAAGTCAGAAAAAATGGATATTTCAAATTTAAGTAACCTTTTCATATATATATATATATATATATATATATATATATATATATATATATATATATATCACTTGAAGCGTCATTGTTAGTGGATATATTAAACCGTATATTTATTTTTATTCACCTATGGGCCTGAAATTATTAGAAAACTTTTTAAAGAAAAATTGTGCTCTTGTATAGGATTTTTTCTTTTAATAAGATTTCTTGAAATTTCCGAATATAAATAAATATACGCTTTAATATATAAACAGAGCGTCTTCTCAAATACGCTTACCCACTAATAATAACGTTTAAAGCTATACAAGTATGTCGGATTAATAAATCCATTATATATATATATATATATATATATATATATATATGATAAAAATGTTCTTTTGAGATGTGCTATATTTATGGGTAGAAGTGGAAAATATCAGATATAGAACGTGTGTAAATGTCAGACAAGAGCAATAAATCCTAAAACTGTGAACTCTGTCTGGTGGAGAAAATAGCTATAAACAACTTTCCCAGACCAATTGAATTTATTAAATAAACAATCAAGAGTTATCTCAAAGCGCAGGCACGAAAATAATGTGTAGTGCATTACTTAAAAATCGACAACTAAAAACGAATACCTTGTTAAATGTCATAATGAAAAATGTAAGTATCAACAATATATACAAAAGCAGATATTGTAACAATACACCAGGTAAAACCATTGCTTTAAACTGATAAAATAATATAAACAACCTCTAAAAAATATTAAAATATACACAATATCTAAATAAATAAATGAATAAATAATAAATCTTTTAACAAGCTCCGAATAAACACATGTAAATATAATAATAATCAACAAGAAATAATTAGGGAATCGTAAATAATTAGTAAAAACATAATAAAAATTATAAAATTGATTTTATTAACATCATTTAGACTATTGTCCTCATCTTTGTCGCCATATTTATCACAACGTTTCGGGCGTTGTACGCTCCGGCCTTCTTCAGGTGGTTGGAATGTCGAACTGAACACTTTATTTCGCTCACCGGAGTAGACTGTTCTAGTTCCACGTGCCATGTTTAATGGATGTCAGCTATCAGTCCTGCTAATTTCCCTGAAAGTTCTCCACTGCCTTAACCGGGTATTGAACTCACACTCTTTGGATCTAACCGACGACTTTATCCACTGTGCCATGTGTTCTTGAGGACATCTGGGTATTTCAGAGGGAAATTAACAGGAGATGACTGATAAGTCACATCCGTCAAACATGGCACGTGGAACTAGAACTGTCTACCCCGGAAGAAGGCCGGAGCGTATAACGGACGAAACGTTGTGATAAATACGGCGACAAAGATGAGGACAATAGTCCGAATAATGTAAATAATGTACATAATACCTCGTCTCAGAAATATAGACAGATTTCATTAATCGAATTTGGATCCACAATTATTTCTACGCAGTAGACTCTAGACTAATTTGAAATATAAGTGTTACCACCTAGACCATAACAGGACAATAAAATAGAACTTGTTCCCAATAATGTTCCATTGACCAGCATATATAAATACTAGCACACAACACATTTGAGCTAAAGATTGAGTCCAAGCATGACACCAATTATTGCCGCTCTATGTGGAGCTCAGTTGTTAACTTCAGGCACTGTTTTTGTTCCCTCTTGATGCACACTGCTAGCGGAGATGCAATGTTTACACTGTAACAGCAGAAAGAAGACTGTCACGATGAAACTCAAACTTCGATCACGTGACCAGAATAGGAGCAAATATAAGCACATATGGGCACTGGCAGTGTGACAAAGCTAAACATATGTTAAAGCCAAAGTGCGGATATTTTTTTAATTAACCTCCTATAAAGGCACTCCTAAAAAGGTAAGTCCCTGAATGTAGTTGTTAACAGTCAGTCCCCCAGGGTCACTTCTCGGACCAAGCCTCTTTTTTACTTTATATAAATGATTTGCCTCAGATATATATATCAGTGCACCACCAAAACTCGGGATCACCAGAGATTGCAAGCTGATCTCTCATTCAATCTAGCTTTCACATATCAGTGAGAGAGAACTGGCTGGTTACTTTCAATTTCTCAAGAACCAAACTAGTTATTTTCAATGATCGCCGACCTGACCTTGAATTACCACCATTCACGATGAATAGAGGTCCCTTCGGGGACGTCCAAGCCTTGAGCGATTGGCTTTTAAACTGACTGCAGACCCCAAGTGGAACTCATACATAAGATTCATCTCTAAAGATGCAGGGAAAATGATCGGTTCCCTGTACCGCTGCCGTAAGTACCTGACTCTCCGTGTTATTTTCTACCTTTACAAGACCCGAACAAGGCCTTAAATGAAGTAGTGTTGTAATAGTTTGGCAAGGGCTGCTCAGTCCTCACTTTCCGATCCCGATAGAGACCATATGCCTCTCTGCATCCTTGTGGGTGCTATCTTTATATATATATATATATATATATATATATATATATGTGTGTGTGTGTGTGTGTGTGTGTGTGTGTGTGTGTGTGTGTGTGTGGAGAGAGAGAGAGAAAGGGAAAGATAGAACGAGGAAGAGAAAGTGTATTGAAATTACTGTTACAGAAATTATGCACTGACTGCTGACCTGAGATGGAACAAATACATTGAGTCAATTGCTTCTTCCACCGCGAGGAAAGTTGGCTCTCTGTGCCGCGCCAGGAAATTTTTCTCCCCTGAATCGATACTCCAAATATACAAAACAACCATTCGCCCTTGCATGGAGTATTGCTGCCATATATGGGCTGGAGCACCTTCTGCTTACCTCGGAGTTCTTGACGGGATCCAGAGACGGATATGTAATCTAATTGGCCCTGATCTAGCGTCTCGTCTGCAGTCACTCTCTCACAGACGCGCCGTCGCCTCTCTCTCCAAATACTTCCATGGTAATTGCTCTGATGAGCTGCTTTCACTGGTTCCCAGACTCCATGAATTCAAGCGCCCTACGAGGCTGGCATCCCGCTCCCACCCTTACACCGTAGAAACTTTCAAATGTAGCCGTCTCTTCTACTCCAATAGCTTCATACCTTGCACCTCTCGCCAGTGGAACACTCTCCCCAATTACTGTTTCCCTGAAAGCTATAATCTCCAACTATTCAAATGTAATGTCAATCGACATCTCCAGTTACCTTGATCTACCTACTATCCTTCTCCTCATCCTTTCTTCTATCACTCCTATCTGCTCTCGCTCCAAATCTTCCGCAACCCCCTGCATCCTAGTGGCTTCACATCTTGCTTGGGGCGTAATGCTTAAAAAAACAAAAAAAAAATTGCTCTAATTAATACAATTGTACGGATAAAAAAGGTGATTATCTCCCTTTGGCGGAGGCAGCTTGGTCACGTAATAGTTTGCTTAGTGGCGTCACTGGAAGAAAGCAGCAGTCAATTTTAATTTATTTACAGAAACCAAACTTGTGTTTTTAAGTCTGGGCCCTATGTCCCGGGCCGAGGCTAAAACTACCTCATCCAGCAAATGCTACATTTTACAAGTTCATGGTGCCGTTTTCTTTTGGGAATATATATTTCCAAGATATAGAAGAAACTCCAGTTCACAGTCCTAAATTTGGGAAAATTCAATACTCACCCTTTCTCCTTCGCGGAATATGTCCTCGCCTGGGACATAGTAGATAAATACGAACCGTTTGAATCTGGAGTCCTAAATATGGCTTCTCCAGACACAGAAGTATTTCCATATTATATGTAAGACCCTTCTTTTTTTTTTTACTTCTTATACTTTGCCTTGCTGTGTAGATAGATGTGATATAATTTTCTCTACATGGTATACTTGTATATATGCTTATATAATTTTGTGTATACCTTATGGTTATAAAAGGTCTCTCTGAGAAGAAAGCAAGTTTGTCATTTCTTTTCTTTTCAGTCATTCCATCCCGTCCGGAAATACGGTGTAAATATACCATGCAATATACAATGCAATAATGCCTACAATGGGGGAAATCCAAATGGGAGAACAAACCTTTCTTCCCAGCTCTTTCCTGTTAGGGTGGTGACCACGACGCGATATTAGTTACCCGACATGTGATATTATCACCCATTAACTACTGAACTTGATATAAAATTATTTACCTCCAATTTTTTCGAATACCATTTTAAATCTTACTCTTTAAGTCTGGAATAAACGCGTGGTTTGGAAGAAAAGTGTAGGTTGGAAAATAAAAAGGTGCGTTTGTAAATAAAAAAGGTAGGTTCGAAAATTCATTCGAGCTCCTAATTTGTTTGTAGGGAAAAAAAGAGGCAAGAGGTTGTAAAATTTGGAATAAAGAAGACAAATTGGGGCAAAATGGGGTCTGGTATAACTGTGCCTAAACTTGAAAAAAATCGAAATTTAAATAGACGGGCATACCTGCTTATTCCGTTCGCAGGACTATAAAATAAATCTGCTAAATGACTGTCACGCGGCGAAGTGAAGAAAAGTGATTTAGCCCGAACAATACCGGCTTTTCGTTATGATTTATTGTTTGTCAAGTGTATTTTTTGATGTTTATTTTTTTTCTCTTTGCATTTATCTACCTTGGCTGTTCACTTTTAAAATTGTTACACATATAAAGACTTTTGAGTAATAGTCTCTTTTCTTGGTTTTAAATAAAAACAAATGAAAT
Source organism: Acanthosepion pharaonis (assembly GCA_903632075.3). Classification (NCBI taxonomy): domain Eukaryota; kingdom Metazoa; phylum Mollusca; class Cephalopoda; order Sepiida; family Sepiidae; genus Acanthosepion; species Acanthosepion pharaonis. The sequence goes on along the minus strand of CAHIKZ030004362.1, from coordinate 224,241 downwards.
AATGTTATATATATATATATATATATATATATATATATATATATATATATTTACCACTTTACTTACTCTGACTACCTTACATTGTTTTCCTTCTCTATCTTTATTAACTTATATCCCCAAAACTCTGATTTATTTTTAGTTCTTTATTTTTCTTTACTCAAGCAATCACTATTTTGTCTAGTTTAATACGCCATCTTAATTTTTTTTTTTTGATTTCCTTATAGCCGGGAGTATCTGTAACACAGAAAGATGTAGCGTGAATATTCATTAAACATTCGTATTTCCTTATACTTTGTTCTTTTCTTTTTTCCTTAACAAGTAATATGTTCTTTGGCAAACAAGAATACGAGACTTGATAAAAGAAATAAAGGAATTTGCTGCAAAATAATAAAAAGAAGAATATGCACATGTTTGATTTAGTTTGCTAAAAATATTTACCGTAAATAAAACTGCCGAGTAAGTATTGATTTTTTTTTTCTATTTGCTTTATAGTTTTTAAAATCAATGACAAAGAATATAGCAGCAGAAAATAGACGTTTGGTAAGAATTTCTTATAAAAAAAAATATTCTAATCGGAATAAATTGCTCAATACGACTGAGTCTTGAAACATTGCGACTACAAACATAAAATAAACAGATGACCGAGTGTTGATAGCAGATATGGAAAGAACACTACAAAAAAAAAATCTCCTACAGAAGGTAAAGAAGGAAAGCAAGAAGAAAGTATTAAACAACAAATGCATGAAGATAGAATGCATGGTTGTTAGCAAAAAGATCGGCTGCAAGTGCAAATTACAAATCGGGGATACCAAAATGAAATACATACAACAATTTAAATATCTGGGCAGTTTTTTAACGGAAGAAAATGCGACACTGAAATCCGAACGTGCATTGGGATAGTCAAAGGTGCCTTCCAAAAGCTAAAGCAGACTATTAAGAGACAGAAAATCTTCGTTGGAAACAAAGAAAATGAGTTCAGAATAACTCATTTGAGGGAAGTGGAAATATCTATTAAAAAATACACAAATAGACAATTATTATTTATAGCAAAAAAAAAAAAATTATTATTTATGCGCAGTTCCCGCGGACATTCCACGGTTTTACTGGTATTTTTATTTAAATTGATAGTTTTGAGGTTTCCTAAATCCATGGATTGTTAAAAAAAAAACAAAAAAAAAACTGACCGCTTTATACCATAATTAAATTTATATTCTTTCGTAGTTATATACTTTGATTTTTTTTTCCGCTGCGAGACTAGCAATACAATAATAATGACAAAGCGTATCGGTCGTGTGAACTAAAAAACTAAGGGACTAATCACAACCAATATTGACCGTTTGACTCGAACAATGTTTACCAATGCCACAAGAATAAAGGCGGCCAATAATTTCCATTTGAATCGGGGATAAACATGTGTGGCACTATTTACGAGGCAGAGAAAGGAAGAGAAAGAAAAGAAGGCAGAAAGAAAGGCGAGACGAATCGTAGGTGATAAGCATCCACACACACGGCTAAGAGACAATGAAAATATTGCTAAGTAACAAATGAAAAAGGGTGTCATTACAATGACAGGGAATTTCTGAGTAAAAAAGAAAGGGAAAGAAAGAAGGAATCAGATGTGTTTTGATAACGGCTGTGTTATCTAGACCACTGGCCAGGGAAAAATTCAAGTGAAAATGCTCTTTCGATAAGTGACGAGAAACAGGCCACTAAAAAGGATTTTGGACAGATATGAAAAATTAAATGCCACACAAGTAGTGCGCTGACCGATTTTTTTTTCGACGAAACAACTTTGGCCTGCGATAATAAAATTATGTTATCAGGAATATGTACCGAAGGAAAATGAATGGGGACCCAGAAGTGTTTTTCTTTCTTCCTTGGAGGCGACAGACTGACTGAAAACTTTGGGGGTATTTCTTTTTTGAAGCCATGTTAAGAATACCACCCATCTTGATAAATTAGCGATAAAATACCTGACAAACACCACGTGTAAAACAAGAGTTGTCATATTGTCCGTTGCGGATAGAAGGGTGATAACGGCGATTGAAAGGAAGAAAAGGGAAAGAGAAGAGATATTTTTTTTTTTTAGTTAAGCAAGATATTTTTTTTTCCCGAAACAAAGCCACGGATTGTTCACGCCCGACTAAGACATCATTGGTCAAGTGGTGGTCACGTGACGCACGAAGGAGGAGGAAAGATACCCGACCAAGACCTCATTGGCCGAGTGGTGATTACGTGACGCACGAAGAAGGCTGTCGACGCCCCATCCAGAGTATAAGTATGAGAAGCTGCTACAAAGAAGTGGGGAGGGCAGTTCACGCCCCTCAGAGGTATGGTGAGAAAGTGGGAGTGAGGAAAGGTTCCCAAAAATGGAAAAGAGGGAAAATCCCTAACCAGAAATAAAAGAGGTGGATATGTATTTAGAATTATCGAGGAACCCCCCGACGCCAACAGACCCAACCCGGTTGTGGTCGGCGTCGATAAAAGCGAGGCCCCAACAGGCAGAAATCAGTTCGGGCTCGAGTTTCCAGAGTTGAGTTCCCAGAGTCAGTCTCCAGTTGAAGCTGCCTCGAGATAGCTGACCAAGATTCACGCAAAAATTCCGGACTCCTCTTCAACCCAAGAACAATTATTTTGAAGAGCGACTTAGAACCAGACCACCGAAATAAGTTTTTTCGACTTTCGTCCAAAGACACACCGAAACACAAATTTCTTAGAGAGCAGACAACTTGAAGCGTTAAAACTTGCCTAGCGAAAACGACGTATCACAATCCACAGAACGGGTCGGGAGATAGATGCAGTCCTATGTATCGAACAACTAGACATAAAGTTTGTTACCTTTTTTTTTGATACTTTGAACTTTTGAGTTTTCATTTTATTTTCTTTTATGCATATTTGTGTAGTATCACCCCCGTTGAACTCAATTTGCATTACGGCCCCAACCTCTGTTTGATCTCGTCTGTCTAAGATCAATTCACAACGTGAGTAGGCAGACTGGAGATCAATGCAGTTCTATGGTAACCAGGCGTTGGAAGCGAGTTGGGAACGACGAGGCTGATATCAAATCTAACCAGATTCCCACCCGAATCACCAAAAGGTTAGAACGTCACATTTGGGTGCCGCGACCGATACCAAGCCAGTTGGTCGTCACAGGACGAGACAACACGACTGACGCGACAGGCGGACGTCACGTTTGGAGCAGCGACACCCGGACGGAGCAGCGAGGAGCGAACAGCTGGCGCCGCGGCGAGGACGTCAAAATTGGTGCTGTTTGGGGACGTCACAACTGGCGCCGTGGTAGATCAGGATAGAACGTCACAGTTGGCGCTGCGACCGGGGGACGACGTCACACATGGCCAATGTTTAGTTTTCACTCCTGTATATCCTGAATATTTACTTGTTATCTAAGGAAGAATGTTTAACTTATGACTTGTACTGAAACACGATCACAAGGCGCTATTAAACTTTCACAACCCCATAACACTGTCAGCCACGCAATGTTATTTTTTTTGGTCTTCAGTTCTTTTTTTAGTTTAAAAAAATACACAAATACGAATAGCAACTGTCTATATTTCTGACAACATGGCACAGTGGATAAAAACGTTGGTTAGATCCAGTGAAAGGACCCAAAGAGTGTGAGTTTAATAACCGGTTAAGGCAGTGGAGAACTTTCAGAGGGAAATGTTTAATGGATGTCAGTTGTTAACTCCCCTCTCCAATTTCTTCACTGCCCTAACCGGGTATTGAACTCACACTTTTTGGGGCCTGTCACTAACTAACGACTTTATCCACTGTGCCATGAGGGGGAAATTAACAGGAGATAACTGACATAAATTAAATATGGCACGTAGAACTAGAACAGTCTACCCCAGTGAGCGAAATAAAGGGTTCAGTTCGACATTCCAACCACCTGAAGTATTGAACTCACACTCTTTGGGTCCTGTCACTGGATCTAACCGACGCCTTTATCCACTGTGCCATGTGTTCTTGAGGACATCTGGGTATTTCAGAGGGAAATTAACAGGAGATGACTGATAAGTCATATCCGTCAAACATGGCACGTGGAACTAGAACTGTCTACCCCGGAAGAAGGCCGGAGCGTACAACGGTCGAAACGTTGTAATAAATATGGCGACAAAGATGAAGGCAATTGTCCGAATAATGTAAATAAAATACGTATAGATTTCCCTTTTTTCTTAATATATGTTTCATAATTTGTGGATTTTAAATACATTTCATTTCTTTATTTTTCTGATTTTCATTTTAGAGCATTCTGACAGTAGAAAAAACATTTACAGGGTTTTTTTAAACGTTTGCTAGTGTTTGTAGATTAAATTTAATAATCAATAATTGCAACAGTCCAACTGTTGTTGTTTTAAATTAATTTTATGAAGTTAAACTTAAAAAAAAGAACTGTTTTCATTTTATAAATTTATCTGGTTGTGTTTTACTTTTTAGCGCGGATGTGAAAGTGTAATAGTGCCGACCACTGTTTACCAAATAACTCATTCAAGTATAAATACGACCAGCGTTTACATTTCCATTCATTTTTCATTAAAAAGAATTTAAATATATGGGTACACTTTTTTATCTTTCTTTGACATGCAATTCTAACTCCCTAATCAATCTGCTTTCATAGTCAAACTGGTAGAAGTGTACTTTAGTGAATGGAGTTTTTTATTCCCCCGAGATGAAAGTATGCAGGTTCGATTTCTGCTGGAGGTACAATTTCTTTCTTTTTTTTTTTTTTTAGTAAAATGTATCAATTTAAGGCCGTTTGTTGGTTGGTTTGTTTTTTGTCGAACGGCATATGGGTCATTTAATGCGGAAGTTTAATTTTCTTCCTAGCTTTAGGAAATTTTTTTTCAAAAATATATTGCTTTTAATTTTTACTATGAAAATATATTACTGTTTTTTTTTGTTGTTTTTTTTTTTGTTTTTGCTATAAAAATATACATTTATATTGTCATAATGTTTTGACTTCATTTTGGCGTTTTCCTATTTACCCATAGCTGGGACCCTAACAGGAGCTACCACTCCGGGTCAGGGTGAATCTTGGAATAACAACAATTAAGATGTGGTTCCACGCTCCTCAAAACCTCCCGATCAGACGTTTTGCTGCCGGATGTAGTTTATTGTCATACCCAGGACGAAGGCTGGTTGCTATTAATTTCACTGTTGGATAAAATAAAATAAAAAAAAAAACTGGATCGCAAACTCAAATCACTAAAAATAAGTTTTATATTAATCTCTTTTATTATTTTGCTTAGTTAGTTCCTTATTTTGCACGACCGTTCGTTCCTACCAGTACTTCATAAATAATAGACTATTTCGTTTTGGGCGTGTGAAAATGTGGAACTGATATATCAGAGACGCTACTTGGTTTCAGTGAGAAAATGAAAATCAGAAAAAAAGAAAAGAGAAGGGAATGTAAAAGAATTTAAAGTATGTTTCAGCGAAATGGAAAACGTTGTCATTTTTAAATCTTTTGATTTGTACACTGTACTTATAAATAATTTTACTAATAAAAGTCATAATGTCAGATAAAAAAAATCTTTGAAAATATTATTTCGAATCATGCATTATCTAGAAATAACTAAATTTAGGCTCAATGTTTAGAACATAAATCACAAAAGAGTAGATATGTCATTAATAAACCTAACCTTCTAATTGTGTTACTCTCAAAACTCTTGGTGTTTCTTAATTAAAACAGTTTTCTCACTTATTCAATAAAGAGTACTCTTTCTTTTTTTTTCTTTTTTTTTGCTTTCACTACCCTATATTACAGAACTGTTACCGCATCTGCCAGCGTAATTATTCAGAATTCTGTGAAAGAATTCTGACTGATTCTAATGCGAAGATTTGGTGAGATTGCTTCCCAAAATGTTCTAGCGATTTTCACAAGCATGCAACCCACTAGAACGTAAGAGAAATCCATCATGTTCATCTGATGAGCTAAGTACACCAGAGAATTATTAATAAAAGTTTACCACCCGTCGTCGCATAATGAAAACAACTTCACCCTTTAAGAGATGCTGTAAAAAGGAAATGTGTAATATGTTAACAAGAGAGGAAACGCGGACAAAGAAAAAAATACAATCACGATAAGAGAGGGAAATAGGAAAAAAAGCACGACGTCTCTCGTGCCTCTCTCGCCAGTGTTCGATGTAGAAAAATAAAACGGCTGTGCATCACACCTATAAAAGAAGAACAAGAGAATAAGGATATGGAATACACATATTCTTTCGTTCCTTCCTTCCTTGCCCCATTTATTCCTTCCTCCCTTACGCGACATGCAAGAAACACGCTTGGGTAACCATGTATATTTTTCTATTTGGCAGAGTTATTCCCGAAGTAGGCTGCCGTTATTTTCTGGGGTGGGATGTTTGCCAACCAAGGCTGTAGGACTCAGCCTGCCATGCTATTTAACACATAGCTGGTGGGAGGAAAGGATTTGGTGCGTAAATGAATGCAATGAGCTCGAATTGAGATCTCCAATTTTTCATTCTGAACCGTTATCTATGAAACTCCCACTTATATCCAAGCACCTATGCCCAAATACATATATTAATAATATATTAATCTGTATATTTATATAACAAGACAACTCCATTGAAACTCCATAAGCATTATTTCTGTTTCCATAAAGAAGCTTGCGTAGGCTTGATAAAAATGGTCACAAGGATATGATGATGAACACATAAGCCATAGCATTGTAGGAGATTAATTCGCATTGCCGGTTATTATTTGAATGTTCACGCTTCCCTCTTATTTTCGAGGTGAGGAATTTGCTTATTGTTTGGGCAATTAATACTTTGTGAAGCAGAGACAAAGAAAATGTACTCATCCTGACGAATTTAAGCTAGTATCCTAAACATTGATTTAAAAAAAAAAGAAAAGTTTTATGAGGCTTAACCGGAAGGCATCGAAACGTTTTAGATACCTTTAGCACTAGATACCCGGTCTGGGGACAGGAAGAAATCCAACTGTAGATACCTTTAGCACTAGATACCCGATCTTGGGACAGGAAGAAATCCAACTGTAGATACCTTTAGCACTAGATACCCGGTCTGGGGACAGGAAGAAATCCAACTGTAGATACCTTTAGCACTAGATACCCGGTCTGGGGACAGGAAGAAATCCAACTGTAGATACCTTTAGCACTAGATACCCGATCTTGGGACAGGAAGAAATCAACTGTAGATACCTTTAGCACTAGATACCCGGTCTGGGGACAGGAAGAAATCCAACTGTAGATACCTTTAGCACTAGATACCCGATCTTGGGACAGGAAGAAATCAACTGTAGATACCTTTAGCACTAGATGCCGGTCTTGGGACAGGAAGAAATCCAACTGTAGATACCTTTAGCACTAGATACCCGGTCTGGGGACAGGAAGAAATCCAACTGTAGATACCTTTAGCACTAGATACCCGATCTTGGGACAGGAAGAAATCCAACTGTAGATACCTTTTAGCACTAGATACCCGGTCTGGGGACAGGAAGAAATCCAACTGTAGATACCTTTTAGCACTAGATACCCGGTCTGGGGACAGGAAGAAATCCAACTGTAGATACCTTTTTAGCACTAGATACCCGATCTTGGGACAGGAAGAAATCCAACTGTAGATACCTTTAGCACTAGATACCCGGTCTTGGGACAGGAAGAAATCCAACTGTAGATACCTTTAGCACTAGATACCCGGTCTTGGGACAGGAAGAAATCCAACTGTAGATACCTTTAGCACTAGATACCCGAACTTGGGACAGGAACAAATCCAACTGTAGATACCTTTAGCACTAGATACCCGGTCTGGGGACAGGAAGTAATCCAACTGTAGATACCTTTAGCACTAGATACCCGGTCTTGGGACAGGAAGAAATCAACTGTAGATACCTTTTAGCACTAGATACCCGGTCTGGGGACAGGAAGAAATCAACTGTAGATACCTTTAGCACTAGATACCCGATCTTGGGACAGGAAGAAATCCAACTGTAGATACCTTTAGCACTAGATACCCGGTCTGGGGACAGGAAGAAATCAACTGTAGATACCTTTAGCACTAGATACCCGATCTTGGGACAGGAAGAAATCCAACTGTAGATACCTTTAGCACTAGATACCCGGTCTTGGGACAGGAAGAAATCCAACTGTAGATACCTTTAGCACTAGATACCCGGTCTTGGGACAGGAAGAAATCAACTGTAGATACCTTTAGCACTAGATACCCGAACTTGGGACAGGAAGAAATCAACTGTAGATACCTTTTAGCACTAGATACACGGTCTGGGGACAGGAAGAAATCCAACTGTAGATACCTTTAGCACTAGATACCCGAACTTGGGACAGGAACAAATCCAACTGTAGATACCTTTAGCACTAGATACCCGGTCTGGGGACAGGAAGTAATCCAACTGTAGATACCTTTAGCACTAGATACCCGGTCTTGGGACAGGAAGAAATCCAACTGTAGATACCTTTAGCACTAGATACCCGGTCTGGGGACAGGAAGAAATCCAACTGTAGATACCTTTAGCACTAGATACCCGATCTTGGGACAGGAAGAAATCCAACTGTAGATACCTTTAGCACTAGATACCCGGTCTGGGGACAGGAAGTAATCCAACTGTAGATACCTTTAGCACTAGATACCCGGTCTTGGGACAGGAAGAAATCCAACTGTAGATACCTTTAGCACTAGATACCCGGTCTGGGGACAGGAAGAAATCCAACTGTAGATACCTTTAGCACTAGATACCCTATCTTGGGACAGGAAGAAATCCAACTGTAGATACATTTAGCACTAGATACCCGGTCTTGGGACAGGAAGAAATCCAACTGTAGATACCTTTAGCACTAGATACCCGGTCTGGGGACAGGAAGAAATCCAACTGTAGATACCTTTTAGCACTAGATACCCGGTTTTCGGACAGGAAGAAATCCAACTGTAGATACCTTTAGCACTAGATACCCGGACTGGGGACAGGAAGAAATCAACTGTAGATACCTTTAGCACTAGATACCCGATCTTGGGACAGGAAGAAATCAACTGTAGATACCTTTAGCACTAGATACCCGGTCTGGGGACAGGAAGTAATCCAACTGTAGATACCTTTAGCACTAGATACCCGGTCTTGGGACAGGAAGAAATCCAACTGTAGATACCTTTAGCACTAGATACCCGGTCTGGGGACAGGAAGAAATCCAACTGTAGATACATTTAGCACTAGATACCCGATCTTGGGACAGGAAGAAATCCAACTGTAGATACATTTAGCACTAGATACCCGGTCTTGGGACAGGAAGAAATCCAACTGTAGATACCTTTAGCACTAGATACCCGATCTTGGGACAGGAAGAAATCCAACTGTAGATACCTTTAGCACTAGATACCCGGTCTGGGGACAGGAAGAAATCCAACTGTAGATACCTTTAGCACTAGATACCCGGTTTTCGGACAGGAAGAAATCCAACTGTCCAATGCGTGAACAGACGCTCTTTCATGGCGTTATGAACTCAGCAATGAGATCCGATTTAAATGTCAGCTTAGTTGTGTTTGGGTTACATTAAAAATTACCGAAACAGAAAATTCTACGCATTTTCTTCATCCTTTTCTTCTTCTTCTTCTTCTTCTTCTTCTTCTTCTTCTTCTTCTTCTAATCAAAACTAAATAACTGAAATCTTTTAAGAATTTTTTTTTTAAATTTCAGTTATTCTGTCTTGATTAGTCTTACTCTTATGACCATCGTCTTTTCATGTTGACTTGAATATCGTCTAATGTTAATTATGTTTTATGAATATGTCCTGAAGAAGGTCTACTAGACCGAAACGTCTGACGTCGACATTAAATTAACATTAAAACAGCATAATTGCATATTCAGATTTTTGTTTTTCCCTATATTTTTCTTAATATATATATATATATATATATATATATATATTGCATCCATCATTCTTAAAACTTCCTTGTCGCTTACATCATCCGTTTATGGCATTTACAACATCCTTATGTAAGAGTACATATCTCTTACACCAATTCTCCTTTTCACTTGTGATGAAATTGCCTAACATTTGCTGGTATATAAAAGACCTAATGTAGCAGTTCAACATACTTTTCTTCTAATGAAATTCTATATTTATTATTACCATATTCAGCTTTAAGAAAGCATTTTTGATATTCCAGTGTCTCTCCAGATTTCAGTGTCACATTTTCTGATAACTTTTTGAAGCTTTTCCCAGATATTGATTGATTTTGATCTCTTCATTTCGTTGCTCGTATCTTCGGCTGTTCTTCCTCTTTGTAACCTCGCATTCTGTGGTTTTACAGTTGATAGTTAATCCTTTCTTCCAGCTTTCCTTTACTGCTTTGCCTAGATGCTCCCGTAGTTTTCCTTCTACCTCTATCATTAAAAGGGTATCATCTCCATATCTTATGTTATTAACCTTGAACCGACCAATAATCAATCCGGGTAGTAATACTAGTTCTCTTAGGATTGTCCAATTGTAATGGTTGAAGAAAATCCTCTGAAAAGACATATTCTTGTTTTAAGTCTCTGTCTATTTTGCGGCACCTAGCAAATGTATTTTCCCTCCATATGAAGATTGTTTGCGCCAAGTATAAGTTCGGGATTACTCCAATTTGTTTCGAAAATAAATCAAGATTTTCTAGAAGGTAAAATAGATTTTTGTGCCGGATTTTATCAAATGCTTTTGTTTATTGCATGAAAAATAGGTATACATTCCTTTTAATATGTACAGCTCTCATGAGATGAGAAAGTCTTTATAGAACAGATTTAAATTCATAGTAGCGATTTATATGTTAAAGGAATAACAGTAAAAATATGAACATTAATTCAGCATTATCTATTGTAACACATACCTACATAATGAGAAATAGCATAAACTCATTACCTGCCATGAGCTCCATTTGGGGATCTGTTAAAATTAAACTCACTTCCTTGTATTTACATAAATTACATTTGCAGAGGTATATTTTACAACACTTAGTCTTTAAATTTTTTTATTAGCCGTAAGAAGACACTTTCTGCCGGAATTTTACATTTTACGAGTAGAAAAACAATGACTATTTTGAAAATATTTTTTATTATTTCTAATCAATATTATTTTTTGATGTTTTATACATATATATATATATATATATATATATATATATATATATATATATATATATATATATATATATATATTATATATATTATGCTCTAGCTTCTATAAAAACGACAATGGTAACTACTGAAATTAAACATAAGGAATAAATAAACTCCTAAGACACCTGTCTGGACCAAAAATGCGCATTAAAAATTTGGCAATTAATGGGTTAATATATATATATATATATATATATATATATTGTCCATGTGTATGTTGAGAATTACAATATCCCAGAAGAATACCCGAAATCTGTATTGCTCTACACTTCAAAATTATCATGAGAACAGATATGCATGTCGTCTGGATTTTTTTTTAAATTTATTGTTAACGGCAAAAATTCTTACGGCATTTTTTCCTTTCGTATATTTAAAGATTTTTGGGCGATGTTTACATTAGAATACTTTTTATTTAACTACGATTTGAAATATTTTTACTTATTAATATATACTATATTTCTTTTAAGAACAATTAAATGTAATTAGACTCCCTTACAGTTTTGTAGAATTATTATCACATCAAATATAAGTATGTAAATTATTAGGTTACAAATTTTTTTATTTCAATATTATTTAAGTAATATTTATGACAATGACGGCAAAATTAGCTACATAATTTCACTGATTTAGTAAACTCTTATTTTTTATATAAACCTAGTAATATATTGTTTCTCATGTAAGTATATATATATATATATATATATATATATATATATATATATATATATATATATATATATATAAAAAAACAAAGCGGGTACCTTTACATTTACTGATGGCATATCGTTTATTAGCACGAACCCGGGAATCGGCGACATAAGTTCAAATTATTTTCTAAACCAGTGGGTCTCGAACGGTAAGGGGAAATTCATAGGTGCAGCGCAAGAAGATAGCAGGTGAGCCGGAATTTGAAAACAGTTTGTAAATAATTTTTATGTAAAAAATAATCACGATTTCAAAATTTAAAATATTGTTATGAATTACTTGTAATTGCATACATGAGCATCAGTATAAATAGTTATAAATCATTATTGTCTGATTTTATCATTGTGGAATTTTTGCATTATATCAATTATTTAGAATTATCCGCAAATTGGAGGAGAGAGTTAACAATCATAATGTAATGACTTCGAATCTGTGGTTATCTCCCTTTAACCTTAATCGTTTTTTTTTTTTGTTTTTGTTTTTTTTTTGTTTTTTGGGTTTTTTTTTTTTTTGTACTTTTTATCACATAAAATTTGGCCAGGCATAATCATTTTGAAAATACGGCCTATGGATCTATGTCTACCTCCCAGCTATGGGTTCAAAAACAGCATAATTTCGGAATCTGATTTAATTCGATTTATTTGTTTTTTAGGCTTGACCCATTTAAAACCAGAAAATAAGTTTAGATTGTAAATTTTTTTTTAAATATTAATAATTTAGTGATAGAAGTCTTACTATGTTTGGTGGGGGAGACGAAGTGGATTCATTCCTTTCCAAAGTGTATTTGTACGTAAATGAATATATCGAACCCAACATGAAATGGAACTCTACTCTCCGAGTAACAATTCCGAGCCATTAACTATTACATCACGCGCAGAGCAGCTTACTAGAGCCAGCGTTCACAAGCGGTCACTCACTTGAGTTATGACCAGAATCGATGTTTCGTAGCTTTGGTGACGGTACGGTGTTTAAACTCGATATGGCTATAAACGTAAACTGTGATCTCTAGATTCACATAGCAGTCTCAAAGAATGGCGTCTATGAACTAGAAATCTTAAAGAAAGCAGCCGATAGCCACTACCCAGAAATCATAGTAATTAAGGGGTGATAACGAAAAGCAATCTGTGGAGAGCCATCACCGTGGAAGGCATGGCATTAAAAAAAATTACTTATTTGAATACAATGATAAAAGGGATGTTTCTGTTCTCAATATAAAATGACAGTCATTAATTAAAATCAGTGCGTTCAGCTACCAGTCCAATACTCTACCGAATGCGATGCCAGAACGTGAAACAATACTGACCTAAGTACTGCCTTTCAAAAGGTCGCGAAACCTGCCTTTTTGAAACGGCAGTCTTGAAATAGAAACTAAAACCTTTCGCTTTCCAGTACGTTGTTCTGACCTCGGATCAATTCTGGCGATTTTTGACCTTCGGAAAGGATTTAGTTGAACAAGCGCCCGAGGTTTTTATCCAAATAAATGACAAAGATCATTGAAAAGGTTACAAATTCTGCAGGGATTCTGCTTCTACGTCAATGGGAAAAATGAACTGCAGTTAAGTTGATCTTCCAAGGCAACAAATCGCAATGGACATTGAAGCATAAATGCATCTGAATCTCAAAGGAGGATGAAGGAGAGATTAACTTGAGTCCAAGACTTATTTAGAACACTCTTAAAGATAGGATCTGATATAAGAAAACGTTGCATCTATCGAGACACGAGTGCAAGCTCAAGGGTATTTATAAAGCTTAATAAAAAAAAGGAAGAAAAATAATCGACCACCAAGTGTTTTATTTCCTGTTTGACCGGTAATATTCCTCTGTAAGTGAAGGCTATCATAAATCATAAAAATCTGATAGAAGGTTATGTTACAGAAAATAAAATAAAACAGAAATTATTTAATCTTCAGCCAATCCTGAAAATAACTATTTCGTAAACAACTGGATTTTCCTGTGATCATGGATTGAAATATATCAATGGAAATACATAACTAACGCAATATATATATATATATATATATATATATATATATATATATATATATATATATATATATATATATATATATAAAAGGTTATAGTCGTTCCAACGATAGAAATATGTATATTTTAATAAAGAGAAAAACCACAAAGGTTTTTGGCTATAATGTAGTTTGTTTAGTATATATATATATATTATATTTTATTCTTCATATTATTCTCTCTCTTTTAATATATATATATATATATATATATATATATATATATATATAAAAATAACGTGAAAAAAAAACACATTAAATAATTTTCGGACTTAATCCATTTCACATATACACACACATTCTCTATCTCTATCTCTCTATATATATATATATATATATATATATATATATATATATATAAATATATATATATATATACACCCATATATATATATATATATATATATATATATATATACACACACACACACACATATATATATATATATATATATATATATATATATATATATATATATATATATAAGAGTCTGTATGTATGTGAAATGGATTAATATATATATATATATATATATATATACATACTTCAAACTTTATTTTTAGTGGATACTCTTATTTTAGTAGACGCGCCCTTTTTTTTAAACAGTTTTTACTTCGGCTACCGATCGGCGCACTCGAGAGACGTTACTAAAGAAAATTCGCTCTCTGGAGACATTTTGAACATATCTCCCCATTTTCAGGAGAAACCATCGTGTGATCCGTTGTGCTTTTAACCCTTGGCTACAGAGAGCTTCACAGTTAATCCAAGTTCTATTTGGCTTAAATACTAAATAATTTGACCATGAAACTCTCCGTAGCTGAGTTGTCAAATCACGTTGGATAAGACAGTGCTCTCTCCTGCAAAGGAGCAGTTCAAAATCATAAACAGCTAGGAATTGAGTAGTAGTATTTTCTTTAATAAACTTTGATAAATCTTGAGTGCCCAGGCCCATAGATGCCAATTAAGCTGTTTAAAAAGCGGGGATTTCTCATCAAACAATGCACAAATTTAATATAACGTTTACAGTAAGAAGAAATAAACAAATGACAATTGAAGCTTTGTGGACCCATTCGGATTTTTGATGTCAGCCTAAATTCTTTGAGGCATTAATGAAATGCAATAATTTCCATCAACCTTGATCTAATTTTATTGACGAGCAGCTGATAGGTCGGCTTTAAAAACGTAGCTCTGTCAGGTAGCTTTGTTTTAAATTATCCACCATAAATTGTTCATCGTTTGAAATTACGATTGTCGACCATGACGATCAGTCTTATATGACTCTTCTTCTAAAAGAATTAACTCATCATAACCAAACTTATTTTTTATGAAGGAAACGAGAAAAAGCGAAAAAATTATCAATGTCCACATGGATATTAAATATTGATATATTGACATTTCTGGTCAATTACCTGATAATCAACACACGCATTATAAATGAAGAAGTCATTTTTATGTTTAATTGTAACGGTATGAGACAAAAGCTCCATAACTGTTATACTGGAACATACCTATTCTATTGTTAATAAACTCTCCCACCTATAATAAGTAGAAGTAGTAGCAGTCGCCAGTCGCTCGGTGAGTTGGTCTGAGTTCAGTCTGAAGTCGGACGACCGGGTGATCGGTTGAATCTGCCTTCGGGCGGGGAGGAACCCGAACGAGGCTACGCCGAAGGGCGGATTCTCTTTCGGGAAGGTAAACCGGCCCTGAACCCGTTTATACGGGTTCAACGGGCATATTTTTGGACCGAGCCCACGGGCTCAGAGAACCCACAATAAATAAATGACCTTGTGTCACATGCCTCCCCAATAGGGGTGGGGGTGACTGAATATCCTCAGTGAGTTGGTCTGAGTTCAGTCTGAAGTCGGACGACCGGGTGATCGGTTGAACTCTCCGCCTTCGAGCGGGGGAGGAACCCGAACGAGGCTACACCGAAGGGCGGATTCTTTTTCGGGGAGGTAAACCGACCCTGAGCCCGTTTATACGGGTTCAAAGGGCATATTTTTGCCCGAGCACACGGGCTCGGAGATCCCACGTTTAATCGGCCCTGTGCCACATGATGCCCTCGTGAGGGGGGGGGGTGACTAAATACTCTCAGTGAGTTGGTCAGTCAGTCGATGTCGGACATTAAAGTATCAGCCACCACAACTAGATTGCTGCGTCATTAACTATTATATCAAGTTCCTAACGTATTGTACGTCGAACCTTTTTAGGATCGACTTAGTGAAATACAAGCCTCCACTGTGAAACTACTCTCTAACAATAACCAACGCCTTGTAAATTAATATTAATTATTCATTATTTAAATATCTCGTAAGCCTTTTAACAGGACGGAAAATGCGAGGCCGGGATCCGCACAGGCACTAGACTTGCGAAAGAAGCATTTCAAATGATAAGCAGCGTGTTGAATAAAAAAAATCTTTAAAAACAAATAAAAGAGTGCTATATGTTATATATCGTCTTATATGGAAGTGAATGTTGGAAAATCGTCCAACTAATGAAGAACATACTAGAAACAACAGAAATGTGATTCTACAAAAGGCTACTGAGGATACCTTGGACAGATCGTGTATAACAATGAGTCTGAAAGAAAATGTTAACGGAAAGAACACTGATAATCAGAAAAGACAGCAGGAATTCCTTGGACATATATATATATATATATATATATATATATATATAAGGAAAGAAGGCTTAGAATACTTAACACTCAGTAGGGATAGTGTGGGCAAGCGGAATAGAGATAGTCATTTAGATATTTACCTGAATGCTTGTGTGAATCGATAGAAGAACGGGGATAGGATAAAAACTTGCTAAGAGATAGGAAGTAGCGGAGAGCCGTGATCACTTTTTGTCCTTAAGGGACGCTGTTCATAGAAGAATAAGAATCATCATTGAATATTATTGTCATTCAATTACCTACAATCTCATATATATTTTCTGTAAGCTGTCTTCCAACTCTTCAATTGTTGATAATTTTCTTTCCTTCCGTGTATGTAAATGCAAGTGATTACTTTTTTTCTGGCAATATATTTCTCTTTATTTACACTATTCATATTTGGACTATCGTCCTCATCTTTGTTGTTTTTATCCAACCGAAATGTTGTGATAGCAACAACAAATGTAAGGACAATATTTCGAATATAAATAGTGTAACTAATGATAACTCCTCAACCACAGACATTCAGACAGAAATTTGTTTTTCATTTATGATATTCTGATTTTTTTTTTTACTTTTCAAGACGAATTGATCTGTTGATGTCATCTGTTGTCACATCACATATTTTTTTTGTTTTTGTGACCTTTCTGTTTTGTCTTTATCTTTTTTTATCGACTGTAATGTTTTTTCTTTTCTATTTTCAAAATTAAATACTTTGCGTTTTCTCTATTCAGGGTTTGACATCTTCTCTGGTCTACCCGGTTTTTTTCTAACTTACTATTTTGTTTATACTTGCTCCATGTCCTAGACACTGATCAACACGATAACTCGAGTCATGTTATTAAATAACCTCGTCATGGATGCCATGCATGGCTCCAAAAACATTAAGAAATATCTCAAATGTCAGCTGCATACAGCCGCTTTCTAAAATCAATGTTGAAGAATTGCTTTGAGCGAGTGAAATCTCTGGGTCTTCTCCAATAACTCCTTTCTTTAAACATTGTGGATTGCCGCAACGGATTCACAAAGAATTATGCCAAATAACAGAAACTATATCACTTGAAGACTACCAACAATAGCAACAACTGAAATGTATAGCACTGGCACTTCCTGTCAGCTATAATCTTCAACTACTCAAATGTAAGGTCAATCGACATCTTCTGATGCCTTCATCTTGATCTCTGTGTTTCTCTATTTCGTTTCCGCAAACAACTCTCTTTACTCTTGTTCCCACTTTCTGTAACCCCTTGCGTTCTTATGGCACTCTCGCCTTGCTTGGGGCGAAATGCTTAAAAAAAAAGTAACGTTCCAAATAAGGGTTAGAACAAAAATATCCATCAGTTATGGAAAGAGCTATAATAGCTACTGGACTTTAAAAACATTTTTCTGTAAAAATGTATTAAATGAAAGATTTTTTTAAAAATTCAGCAATACGGGCTGCACTGTCAATGAATACTGGCACAGTGGATAAAGGCGTTACTTAGATCCAGTGACAGGACCCAAAGAGTTGTGAGGTCAATACCTGGCTAATGCAGTGGAGAACTTGGAGAAGGGAATTAATAGGAGATAACTGATAACTGACATCCATTAGACATGGCACGTGGAACTAGAACAGTCTACTCCAGCGAGTGAAATAAAGGGTTCAGTTCGATATTCCAACCAACTGAAGAAGGCCGGAGCGTACAACGGCCAAAATATTGTAATAAATATCGCAACAAAGATGAGGACGATAGTCCGAACAATGTAAATATTGTATGTTTCCTCGTAGGAAAACGGCTATTATTATTTGTACATTTGCCATTATATTACAACAATCAAGATATTTTGACACACTCCATCTTCATGTCAAAGGTGGAAAATCTTTTCGATCGCTTTATTTGACAGTTTTTTTTTGTTCCAGACTCCTTTCCCTTAAGATCTGCAAGTATACTCTTTTAACTACAGACTAGGTAGACTCTTGGAGATATTTTATAAAATGTAAATTTACCCTATTTACATTATTCGGACTATCATCCTCATATTTGTTGCCATATTTATCACAACGTTTCGGTCGTTATACACTCCGGTCTTCTTCAGGTGGGTGGAATGTCGAACTGAACCCTTTATTTCGGTCGCTTGGGTAGACTGTTCTAGTTCCACGTGCCATATTTAATGGATGTCAGTTATCAGTTATCTCCTGTTAATTCCCCTCTCAAATTTCTCCACCGTCTTAACCAGGTATTGAACTCATACTCTTTGGGTCCTGTCACGGGATATAACTAACGCCTTTATCCACTGTGCAATGTGTCCGGCCTAAACGTTGTGATAAATATGGCAACAAAGATGAGGATGATAGTTCGGACAATGTAAATAGTGTACATAGTACTTCACCTTAGAAATATAGAAAGGTAGATTAACCCATAATTTTTTCCCCAAAGGATTATACTTTTGTTAAAGGATTCCTGTGTTCTGAATTAACACCATTCTGTTAATCCGGAATTGATCTCGAGAACACGTTTAAACGTTTTGCCATGAAAAAGGCGTCTATTTCTAGCCGTCTTTATTTCAAATGCATTTAAAATAATACATTTCATAAACACATTTTTTTAAAAAAATTAATCTGATTAATTTGAGATATCTTTCGTGAAGCCAGAAAGTTCATCTGTTAAAGGAAAACTGTTTTCTGTTATATTGGAGATTTATTTATCTGCGGCAATGTGAAAAAATACAAAACAAAAACAAAACGATTTGATGATAACCACTGAAATGCTTTAACTGGCCGTCTATCTCGCGATCTGTAGCTTTTAAAAAGAATTTCAATTTACAACTCTAGAGAATTTTCGTATTTTCTAGCTGTGAAAAATCTCCGTCCGTCATTAATACTATAGCTTGGCTTATGTCTGCACGTTCAGACGATTCGTATCTACAGAGCGACAACAGATTAAACGTAGAAGCATTATGGCTGTCGATTCTTCAAACGAGTACAACCATCACTGGCAAATCTGACCGATGGTCTTAGTTCTCGTGAGATCGGCAACGTATCAGCAAGTGAATTCAATGCTTATTGCAGACCAGACAACCTATTTTTTTCTGTAGAAGGTCTGTCTTTTACTTTTTAAAAAAAATTCAGTCCAAGTTAGTTGTGGATTTTAATGAAACGGGTGAGATTATGGAGCGCTTTTTGCACGTTTTCTGAAACACCCCACACGTTAGGTTATTCCTCCTGTCACATTTATCGCATATGCAAGTATACAGATATAGATATATTTTTATTAATCGATATTACCCCATGCAAGCACTAAAGCTATTAACAGAAGGAGTTACAGTGTGAAGAAGAATTAGGAGCAGACACATGAGCGGGAAGAGGAAAGAGTAATCAGGATTACAGTAGAGAGCTATTGACGATACATTTAAATATTTACAGATTAAAGTTGGCTGGAAAGAATGGGACCGGAAGGGAGTTCAACAAGCGTGAAATGTGCGCAAAGAAACTGTTAGCATAGAATCTACGGTTGCATCTTGCCAGCTCTACCTTAAATTCTTGAGATCTCAATGCCAGTCTAGCACTGTGTTTAAATTTAAAAAGTTTAGGTATCATAGCGAAGAGCTGATCGGAATAATTACTATGAAATTATTTATAGAAAAGACACAGAGAGACAACCTTACAGGGGTGAGAAAGTGACTGAAGCCGATGCGCCAGATCAGGATCAGTAATATTGCTGATTCTTCTTTGGATATTATCAAGGACCTCAAAGTAAATAGCAAGGATCATATGTAGCAGCAATATTCTAAGCATGAACGAATTGTAGACTTATAGATATGTTAGATATATTTTAGAGAGAAAAATTGTCAGTTAACCAACTTTCTTATCAACTGACCTAGCAATGGATTCAGTAGAGTCTTTCCACTTTATGTCAGTTAAGTCAGCCCGATTCCAACATATGAGGATCCGACAACTTTATTCAAGTTTTTATCTTTGTGTTGTATCTGATACTTCAGTTCCGCTAGTAATATGTATAAAAATCCAAATATTGCGCAACAGTGAGGAAAATTGCATCGCATGACATAATGGATCAATTTTGCTTTGCGGTTGACCTAGCAATGGATTCAATATAGCCTTTCCACTTCGTGTTAACTGAACGTTAGCTCGAGAAGGCGCAACAGGTCACTTTCATTTTTAATGCTGATTAAAGCCAGAGTGGGAACTCTCAGGTGATTAATGGAGAGAAGAGTTGTTTTGGATGTGTTAAAATTAACAAGTCATCGTTTGCCCCGGTTAACATCAGACTTGAGGTCGTTTTCGACATCGGCTGCCATTTTGTTCTTCTCTTGGTGATCAGCTTTACTCAGCTTTACTAACTAGGCAGAAATAAATGGTTGTGCCATCAGCGTAGATGCCAATTTGAGAGCTGATATCATCGAGAAGGTCATTAAAGAAAATTTAAAACAGGGCAGAACCAATGATGGAGTCCTGGGGGACACCAGCGTTAGCACGACAGTATCTAAACGAGTGGCCGTTCATAATTGCCGCCATTTCACGATTTGATAGGAAAGCGCGGATCAGTTCAAAGATGTGTCAGCTTCTGGAGTAGACCTATATGCTAAACCCTGTCAAAGGCTTTCGAGATGTCCAACGGTACAGCCCAGGCGTCACCGTGTAAATAACAGATAGATAGATAGATAGATAGATAGATACTAAGAGAAAGACAGCTAGAGACGGATAGAGATATGACGAATAATCTGAGATAGATTGAGAGAGACAGAAACGGACAGAAAAATATTACGAACAAAGCTGAGATAGATAGATAGATAGATAGATAGATAGATAGATAGATAGATAGCATTGAGGACACTCTCGATACAGCATAGATTCCTATGTCCTCTATTTTCTTCTATACGTTACGTCCCTTCATGGTCTTAGCGATCATGGCTCTACACAACTTCCTATCCTTTGTAGCTCTTAAAGTAGCTGACTTTCTACTATTCATCCCACACGCCGTTCTGTCATCTGTTCGCCTAAGTTCGTCATATATTAGGTTGGTGCAAAATAATGACGTAATAATGTCGTTTTTGACGTAACGTCAAAAAACGACATTATTACGTCATTATTTTTGCACCAACCTAATATTTAGACTGTTGTAACCACCTATACCTCTTACCGTTGCTATATACTGTGAGTGTCAAATTTTCATCACTTCCTCATTATGTCCCAGATCTTTCAGCTGGCTCTGTTTTTCTTTAGAAAATTAAAATCGTCTTGCTTACTAAAATGTTTTGTCCTTAAAAAGAGAAAATAGAGCCTTGCTTATTGTCACGTTCTTCGTGGCCGATTGTGAAAGACTGCCGGATATAATGGCGGTTTTAGGTACGAGGTTATCAGTTCGGACGTAGCTGTTTATCTTATGACAACGACTGTTGTAACCATATAATGGTATAATTGATTTGACTGTGTATTGGTCTCATGTAATGGTGGTGTTCTATGCGTAGCTTATATGTGGCACAAGGCCGAAAATATGGAGTGCCCAGTATAAATCGAACACACTACACAGTCGTAATTATTCTTGCGAAATAAACTTGTTAACCATTACACCACGCCGACGTGTAATGGTTAACCCTCGATCTGGTGTAATGATTATAATAAAATTCAAACGGTGTTGATAAATACAAAATAAAATTATTATATTCACCGTATAGTAATACAGAAGAATAAGGTGAAAGTTCAAGCTTCAAGTGTTCAAGTATAAAAGTCCTGGAGTATACAAGAGATAATTAGACAGAGAAATAGTCCGAGAAGGAAGTAAATATATATGTATACGTATGCGGTGGTGGTAAAAGAAGCTATATATCAATGAAAGATTTGCCCTGTAAGGTCACCAGCTAGTCATGGAAATGTATTTTATCTTTGGGTATATTATGATGACCACATCACTGGAGAATGGACAGAATTAATTTGTAGACTTTTGGTTTGGTTGATTTTCCATCTGTTTATATACACAAATATAGAATCGATTTGAAAAATGCGCTTTCTTTCATTGGCTTTCGGCCTTATATCCTGGTTATGAAAGTTGTCTCATTGCTTGGTCGAACTATCTATTTTTAGAGATGGTGAAATTTTGGTATACTTCTCATTATTTTTTTCTTACACCCTGGTTGTGAAAGGCTTTTGATTGCTTGGTCGAACTATGGCTTTGTTTCCCTGGCGATATTTATTATCCGTCTATTTTTAGAGATAGTGCAATTTTGTTATTTATTATTACTTATTTACTTCTTTGTCATCCCAGTTTTCTTTTGTAAAATTTCTTGAATTCGCAGGCTAAGATACATAATAAAGATTGTTTAATAAATAGAATAAGGCGTTTATGGGAAATAACATATTAGCATCAAAACAACAAACTTTGCAAAATAAAACGCCTCCTATGAAAATGGCATCATGGTCTCAGACTTCATCATGGTTTCGGAAAAAAATCAAGAAACAGTAGAGGAAACAGCTCCATCATTCACCTAAAAAATGAACATCCCCCGAAATGCACAGCATGTCAGGAGCCATTATACCGTAAATAAAACATATTCTACCCGATTGCAGTGACTTTTTCCCTATAGATCAATGATTTCATCGAAGGACTAGTTTAGTGGACCTTTTCGAGAAGATAAAAGTGCAGAGTATCCTAGCCTACTTGAAGGCGGCTAGTGTATACAACAAATTATAGAACGAAATAACGCTGATCTAGAGACATAACTGGAGATTGATAGAACCGACTAACCAAAGGATTGTTTAAACCATATATTTAAAATATATATTTTCGTTATTAAATAATCAACAGAGATTATATGCCATCAAAACAGATCAAACGATCAATCTGAAGGCAAGGCTATTTTACAAAAAAAATTAAGTCTTACATTAACGGTGGCTTTTTCTTATTGACAATAAGACTGGTAACTATGTTAACGAATGGATAACTAAATTATATTACTAAATAACCTCAATGTAGTCAGTAAAAATATGTCATCATTCGGAGTGACAATGCTAGCCAACACTCAGTATGAAACATTTAGGATAGATTGAAAAAATCGCTACAGTTATATTTCCAGGATTCTCCTTCTTCTGTGTGTGTCCCTTCAGGACGCTGGAGATCATGGTTTTCAACAACTTCCTCTCATTTGTAGCTCTTAATAATCATTGCCATTTTGTTATCGGCCCTACACCTTGTTCTACCATAGGTAGCTTACGCGTAGTATTCCTCTATTCCTCTTGCCTTCAATCTGCCCTGTGAGTATTAAACTTTCCAAGCACTCTTTCCTCATTATGTGACCTAGAAATTTCAATTGTCTCATTCTGATGTTAAGTGCAAGTGTCCTTGTTACATGCATTTTATCTGAAACTTCACGTTGTTCATATGTTAGGTATTCTCATTATTCGTCTAATTGAACCAAATTTCTCTTGCTTGAAGTTTTATCTCCATCTGTGAGAGGATTGACCAGCAAACACTACAATATATGTGGACCGATAGTACATAACAGTTAAGGTTTGTTTTGGGTTGGTTTGTTTTACGGGATATCAACCTCAATTATTTAATGTCAACAAGATTTTTATTGCTGGTAATATTTTTTTTTTCAAAAATGTATAGCTGGTAATATTTTTTCCCAAAATATATTGCAGGCAATAATAGTTCTTAAACATTTATTGCTGGTAATAATTTTTTACACAGTATT
>CAHIKZ030004362.1:190000-192500 GCA_903632075.3 Acanthosepion pharaonis | reverse complement strand
CTCTCTGCCTCTGAGCAGAGAGGAACCCGGACGAAGCTCCACCGAAGGGCAGAGTCTCGTTCGAGGAGGTTGACCAACCCGGTTCTGTTTTTATATTTTCTACGTGCATTTTTTGGCCGAGCCTCGGCCTTGTGCCACATCTTTCCCTCGTGAGTGGAGCAAGTAAATAACGAATCGAGTCGAGCCGATAGTAGTTCACTCCAAACCAGACTGACAGTCATACTAACATCTTCCATATGTTGTATTATTATTTCGTGTAATATACCTTCGTTATTTCTGCTCTTGTGTTCGTGTTGTGCTTCCTTGGTCTTAACCTGGACCATAACAACCTCTAAGTTAAAAAGGGAGTAAAGCTAAATAATATCTTTCTTTTCCTCGAATTGTTCTTCATATTTTTTTAAATCTGACGTTTTAGTTCTACTTTGGCTTTAAGTCCTTCTCGCATTCTTTCTTTTTATCCTGAAAATTATTTTACTAGAAGAGCTTCTGGATAATCTAGACTATTTCTTTTAGGGATGGGCTTTCTTATGTTCGCAAAGGTGGACAGATTTAATATTTACGTATTTTAATTTTGCGCTGGGTTTCATCTATGGGGAGACATTACCAGCTTGAAGTTTTAATTTTATGTCCAGATTTATCGTCTAACCCAGGACGGTTCAGCCTGGTAAGGAATTGT
The DNA here is from genome assembly GCA_903632075.3 of Acanthosepion pharaonis. NCBI lineage: Eukaryota > Metazoa > Mollusca > Cephalopoda > Sepiida > Sepiidae > Acanthosepion > Acanthosepion pharaonis. Next base: position 191,824 of record CAHIKZ030004362.1, on the reverse strand, counting down.
TCAGTCTTTTGTCATAAAATTTGCATCTTTTCCTCCTTGTTTGGAATAGGAATATTTTTTTAATGAGTGTGGTATTTTAAATTCTTGCATTATGGTTTGATCCGTGAATAATAAACAATTGTCCTGCGCTCGAAAAAGCAATAGTTTTGCGTTCGAAAAAATCTGTGAAGTCCTGAATTAATACATATGAAACATAAAACCTAAGGTATGTTAGAGTGTGCCAGTTAAGATGGTTGATGAAAGCGTAAACAAAATACGGTGTTAATGAAAGTGACCAACTATACAAGAGCGAGAGTTATAATGCATAAAAGGTTAAGGGTCAGGGTTGAATCAGACGAGGAAACAGTCATATTAAAAAATGCTCAATACACGTGTAAAAAAAAACAAAAATAAAAATAACATGCAGAGCTTTTAACTTTAAAAATCAGGAAGTCAGTTCAATTTATATATATATATATATATATATATATATATATATATATATTGACATATTTCATTGAAGTAAGTTTTAGATAACTCATTAGTTTCGAATTCTAGCGTAGTAAACAAACATACTATTTATGTCAGTATGTTTGTTGACTAATTAGTCAACAAACATACTAATTATGAAATCAAGACGGGGGTCTCAAGCAGTTGGTCAATAGCGAACAAACACACACAAACACACACACTCACACACACTCACAAACACACACACACACACACACACTCACAAACACACACACCTCACACACACACACACACACACACACACACACACACACATATATATATATATATATATATATATATAATGCATAAAAGGTTAATAGTCAATGTTGAATTATATCAGGAAACAGTAGTATTAAAAAGAGCAAAATGAACGTGTGAAAAAAAAAAATAAAAAGGGCATGTAGAGCTTTTAACTTAAAAAATCGACACCTAACAACTTTATTTGCTTTTGAAAATAAAAATATAGCGTTCATTATTTAAAAAAAAAAAGCCTTAAAAGGTCATTTGATAAAAATTGCTTGAGAATACCGTAAGGTTTAAACCAAGGCAGCGGATTCAACTGAATTCCTGAATTTTAATTCCAGTAAAATAAAAACACCAAAATTTTCTTGATAATTATTTTCATAGTCGTATATACTGGAATATAAGATAAAAAAGATAAAATTTGGACAATTCCATTCTATGTACTAACCCTTATTCGTAATTTGAACTATATAATAATATGTTCTAAAGACAGACCTTTTCGGTGGATTTTAATAAAACTTGTTTGTATATAATATATATATATATATATATATATATATATATATATATATATATAAGAAAGAACAGTGAGATATATAATCCGGTGTTCTCATAGGTATTTTTATTTTTACAAAATAGTGCTCGAAAATCTTTAAATTTACAAATAGAAAAAAATGCCGTAAGAATTTTTTTGCCGTTAACAATAAATTTTTAAAAAATCCAGACGACATGCATTCAACGGATGTCAGTTTTCATTGAAAAATACATCCCTACTCCTTACCAAAATGTAGCTAATAACCAATACAATGATGCAGACATTAGGAAAACCCAGACATCCCTTGTCCAGTTGAAGTAGATTTATCTGTAACCATGGAAACGTGATTTTAGCTGTGTATTTAAAACCCAGTAATTTTAAAAAGTTACTCCAAAATTCGCTTGAGGATGAAATGAAACTAATGTCTTTAATTTAATTGCAAAATTAAATTCGTGGCTTTTAGCTTCCATTTTTGAAACATGGTTAGAACTGTGTAGCGGAAAAAACATATTTTAAATCAATTAATTTATAATATATATATATATATATATATA
>CAHIKZ030004362.1:105000-185000 GCA_903632075.3 Acanthosepion pharaonis | reverse complement strand
TATCTTAAGATTAGCTCCTCAAGCAGAAAATCGTAGATCGTCTTAGAGGCCACTCACCTTAGTGAAACTGAGCAAGATGAAGAGGACTTACGCAGCATTGAGATTGAAATACGATAGACTACTGAATAGGCCAAATTGTAAAGTGATGTATACTGACAGCATTAAAGGCAGATACAATAAACTAAGTCAGTATGGAATTTTAAAGTTGGACACAACAAGAGAAACTTTAGTAATATCAGGAAACTAAATAAAACTAGATAAGAAGAAAAAAAAATATGGACGTCAGATAAAATTCCGGAAGTAAAAGGAGACGGCAAACGATAACAAGGAACCGAATTACCAAGAATAAAATAACGGAGACATTAGAAACAAATGCAGATAGACAAAAGACTAATGGCTCCATGAAAAGTGTTCAAAAATAAAAAAAGGCATAATAAATAAGTTCAATACGCATAAAAAATGCGCAGAAAAATGCTCATCGACAGGATACATAAAATGAATTTCTGTTAAAGAAGAAAGAAAATACTTCAAAGGTGGAACGAATACATCGGAGAACTCTTCCATGAGTGAAGTCAAATCAACACTGGCTAAATCGAAGAAGTGCAAGAGAATTTGTAATACAGACGTTGGCAACTATAGATGATTTCGGCATTGACACAATTACAGAAATAATGAAGGTTATACACAACCATATTGATATACCAGAAGACCGAAGTTGATTTATTTTCATAGTGTTGTGTAATAAGCCAGGTGCAAATGAAGGAAAACTCCATTGGACAATCAGTCTAATGAGCCACATAATAAACCTTATCATCCGAATTCTGATCAATAGAGCGTGTAGCAAAATCTGACCAGAAACAGAGCAAGAACAGTGTCGATCGTTAAATACACTGGAACAATGAATGTAATATTCATGCTTAGAACGATATTAAAAAGAGCATTATAAATATAGAAAGATGTATACCTAGGTTTTATAGATTGTACGAAAGCGTTTGCTAAAATGTAGCACAAAGAACTGTTTGAACTGTTAGGCAAGCTTGATTTTTGTGTATGGTAGTCTATGATAGCTTCCTAAGTAGGCCGAGCACAGAAATATGTAGTATATGGGAACTATTAATAAATAAAAGAAAGTGGAGAGAGCCAAGTTTGATTTTATGTGTGCTAGGCTATGATGGCTTCCTAAGTAGGCCGAGCACAGAAATATATACCATAAGGGGACAATTAATAAATAAAAGAAAGTACAGCGAACAGTAACAGCATATGTATGACCGAGAACCGGTGGAGACTCTAGGTCAAACATAAGAGCAAAGAGGTAAATTAACAATTAGACAACAAAAATATTACAGGCTATAAATCCGAGCATCTGGGCTTTCACAGGGAATAGTCTTCTCGTGGATTAAATAGTTGGTTTCGGAATTTGGCAGTAGCGTAATTATGAGGGCCAAATTTGGGCCAGTTAGTACAGACTCCGACTCAGTAAAAGCTGGGTTAGCAATAACCGAGTAGAAGAAAAATGAACAAGATGATGAATTCCGAGCCACGGATGAAGAGTAAGCTACACTAGTAGCTGGAATAATGTTTTTAGATCGAAACTACTTAGGGGTTACTTACACCGAAAAAATTGCGGAAATGTTGTGATAATAACAAAAAAGGTGAAGACATCAGTCCGAATATAAATAAGAAAATAATGCATAAGAATATGTCAAATACATTCTCATCCATAAACAGATCTTTCATCACATAATTAGATTTTTTCTAGTCACATGTTAAAAGGAACTGGTTTGATCATTTACTGCAAATCGGACACTAGGTATTTACTGTTTCTCCCCATTAAGACGAGTTATGACACACGGTTAGTTTTTAAGGTGGAAACACGAGCGCGTACGCCCGGGACAGGAACACTAATTGCCCGCAGTCCCCGCAACTGTCGGTTGCGTTGGCTTCGGTGCTAGCACTAATCCCTCTCTCTCTCTGGTGCAATGAGAAGGCGCTGCCTCAGGCAGCTTTTCCCCAGCGCTGGGCACCTCTCAGAATAATTTTCCTTAGTTGCGATTCTGTCCTTTGACGGAGCGGTCTCCTGAGTGCACTCTGCCCAAAGACAGAGACGCAACCGAGAGATGATAAATAAAGTGTTACAAACTACTCGAGAGAGCAGTTTAGACATTAAATCCGACACTATGAAATATACACGTAAGTTTCTAATGTAAAAAAAAATAGAGAAACAGGCGTTGTCCTGGGTTTGCCATAAGTCTCGTTTATATGTGCCCATTACTGATTGAAAAATCATTTTAGGAAAATTAACACTCTGGTCTAGATAGATAGATAGATAGATAGATAGATATGAATAGTCTCAGCTAGCTAACTAGATAGATAGATAGATAGATAGATAGATAGATAGATAGATAGATAGATAGATATGAATAGTCTCAGCTAGCTAACTAGATAGATAGATAGATAGATAGATAGATAGATAGATAGATAGATATGAATAGCGAGAGATAGGTATGAATGAATATTCATAGATAGATAGATATGAATTGTATAAATAGATATGAATAGTCATAGATATATAGATAGATAGATAGTGAGATAGATGGGAAATGTCTTAGCTAGCTAACTAGATAGATAGATAGATAGATAGATAGATAGATAGATAGATAGATAGATTATTTTTACTTGTTATCATTAAGTTTTAGCCGTTATGCTCTCCGGCCTACTCAGGTATGTTATCGACTATTTTATTAGCCGCCTTATCGAACGGCATTTAAGCATCTCCGGCGGAGGGCTCTTGATTGGGCTTCGGCTTGTTCAGGATATTGCTAGTCCCTATGCATATTCTCAACATTAGAAGCTTTCATGACTGCCGTTTGATCTGGGTTTTCATTTGCACGGGACTTGCTTTCCCTTGATGCTAACCTACGGCAAAGCCTAGACACAGAGAGAGAGAGAGAGAAAAGAAGGAAAGAAAAGAAAGAAAAAAAAATATACATACATACATATATATATATATATATATATATATATATATATATATATATATAAAAAGTTAATGGTTAGAATTAAATAAGAGCAGGAAACAGTAGTATTGAAATAATTGCACAGAAAAAAGATGAAAAATTTAACATATAGTGCTTTTAAATATAGGAGATTAGTTAATCGGGTGATAGATAGATAGAAATAAGCTGATAGATGGATAGACGCATATGAATAAGCTTAGATAGATAGATAGATAGATAGATAGATAGATAGATATGAATAAGGTTAAATATATATGTATCAGCTTACATAGATAGATAGATAGATAGATAGATAGATAGGTAAATTTTTCTACATTGTTAAATAGATACATGGCAAATAAGAATTTAAATAATTGATCTAATCTTCAATATATACAGCGAAATTTATACAACTATAGATAAGACAGGATAAATTTAGATGGATTATATATAGATGTAACAGATATTAAATATAACTGATCGATATATAGTGTATAAATTATGATACATCTACAAACCGCTGGGAAAAGCTAGGCATAATGTAGTCAGATATATTTACAACTGAAGCCTTTTTCATTTCCATAATTATTGGGCATCTCCTGTTAACTTTAACTGTGGACAGTAAAATTGCTACACTTCTCAACGAGTTACCAGTTCAGAGACAGAAAAAATTGAAAACATTAATTGAATTTTTGCGCTGACCAGGATTTTGAAATCGATCAGATTGGTTGGAAAGCTGATACGAAGCCAAACGTATTACACAGATGATCGAGGAGAGAAAATTGCATCATCGACAAGAGTTTCGCCGTACGCCATTGATATACATCGTACCAGATTAAATCGAGTTTTGAGTCTACTATCTGATCAGAGTTAATCGATTTTGAGCGATGGACAAATATGTATATACTGGTTTTCAGAACCTAATAATTTCCCTGTTTATTCCATTGAGTTTTAATTTACATGACAAAGGGAATTGCCTACTGCAAACGGAATTTAACAAACTCTATATTGCTGCCCCGTGCAAATCTTAGTTAAGTCTATGACAAAGGTTGCAACAGGAGTCTTTTCAAACCTTGCTCAGGTATACGAAGAGAAATATGTGAGACGTGTATGTTTATAACACTGGCATGTACATACTTTGGTGGAAGTTTTCTTTGTTCATTTTTGGAACGCTGAAGACAAAAAAAAACAAGTCTGTTTATACTGGTTAGCTTCATATTTTCTTTAAGGATCTTGCTTATTTTAAAGAGAAAATGACTATCGATAGCCGAATTTCCCATAAATTAATTCTGAATATCTCCCCTAAAAAGCCATGAATGTCACTGTATTCCTGATTACTGAAACACAGATTTTATATTATGATGCAGGATGATCATGACAGTTGCTTTAAGTTATGAATGGAAACAATATAATATCCCTGAAAATTATATTTCTTTCTTTCTTTCTTTCTTTTTTTCTTTCTTTCTTTCTAATTGAACACGTTATAGACTTATAGCAGCTTGGTATGGCTAATGTTTAAACAATGAGAGATGTAGGCTCCCCAGCGTTTTCGTGTGAGCATTACTGTTCATTTTCTTCTTTTCTTTCATACTCTTTCTTTCTTTCTTTCTTTCTTTCTTTCTTTCTTCATAATTTCTCTCTTACTATTTTTTTTTACTTTCTCTTTCTTTATTTCCTTCATACTTTATTCATTTGGCTTGTCTTTATTTTTGTTTCCTTCTTTTTTCTCTCTTTCATTTTTCATTCTTTTTTCCATCTTCCATTCTGTCTTTCATTCTTTCTTTTTTTACTCTTTTTCTTTCTTTCATTTCATCTGTCTTTCTTTCTCTCTTCTTTCTTTCTTTCGTTTTCTTTCTGCCTTTTTTCTTTCCTTCAACCTTTCCTTCCTTCTATCCTTATTTTTTCCTTCCCTCTTTCATTCATCTTTCTTTCTTTTTTTTTCTTTAGCCGATAACTAGTTGATTTCTAGATTATATTTGTTTAGCGGCATATCAACTTCTTTCGGATATTCAATGCCGAAATCTAAATGTTTTGTACGTAATTTTGTGGTTTCAACTATAGTTCTTTTGTACATAATTTTATACTTTCGAAGTAAAGGTATATTTTATTAGATATATAGTTTGTAGATCATAAAATATATTGTTGTTACTATATGTATTATGTTGTAACTATGTATTACTATAAAAATGTATTATTTTAGATGTTTAATGTTAATTTGGTTGCCAGTTTGTTATAACATTTATTATTGATGCTCATCTTATAAAAATGTATTCTTGATTTTTGTTTGAGAGTTCGCTATATGACAACAACTGGGAGCCTAACAAGTGCTACAACATGGAGTCAAAGTGAACAACAACAGTTAAGGGTTAATTACACACACCACAAAACCTCCAGTCGCCTTGCTGTTGGATGTGAAGAGAGCAGTGGAATTTAAGTACACATACACACACACTCTCACACATACACAAACACACACACACACACACATATATATATATATATATATATATATATATATATCGCCTGACGATCCGTTTAGCTGAAACCGAGGTAGGTTTGCCTGCTCCTTAGGATTATCTTAGGTCTTTCTCTACTTCGTGTATTGAGCACTTTACGTAGTTGTCGTTTACTCGTTTTCAAGGGGTTTTTTTTTCTGTAGACTTTGAGCTTGAACTGTGGATGAATGTTTTCGCCTTGTTTTAATGTTCTTAATTCTTTCTTTTTTTCTCCATTTTATCTCCGGTACCGATTTGTTCTACTACAAGTTGAACTATACAAGGCTTTCAAGCAGAGTACCACCATATATATATATATATATATATATATATATATATATATTGAGTTGGTGCAAAATAATGACGTAATAATGTCGTTTTTGACGTACTTTTAACGTCAAAACGACATTCTTACGTCATTATTTTTGCACCAATAATATATATATATATATATATATATATATATATATATATATATATATATATATATATATATATATAATATAGACTGCACCCTGATTAGACTTGACTTCTACTGGCTATTTAGTTAATACCAAAACATACGAAAATAGACAAAAAAAGCCTTAAAGCAAGTGTTGAATAAGACTCATAATTGAAACTGGTATGACGTCAGCAGGCAACAAAACTTTATGAAACACAATATTTGAAATCTTAACATAAATATCTGTCTATATTTCTGAGATGAGGCATCATGTACATTACATTATTCGGACTATTGTCCTCATCTTTGTCGCCACATTTATTACAACGTTTTGGCTGTTGTACACTCCGGCCTTCTTCAGGTGGTTGGAATGTTAAGGCAATGGAGAACTTTCAGAGGGAAAATTAACATGAGATAACTGATAAACGACGTCCATTAAAACATGGCACGTGGAACTAGAACAGTCTACCCCAGTGAGCTAAATAAAGGGTTCAGTTCGACATTCTTAACATAACGTTAAGTTGTATAACAAGATATAACTCTGTATACTTGCATATTTGCACATCCATAAATACATATGTATGATAGAATAAGGAACATATAGGAAACGTGAATCTAACATGGTGGCAGTAATTTTTAGAATTTTCAAGATGTTTGCTTTTTCGATATATATTTCCTGTTTATATTTTAAGTTGTAGAGCAACTCAACATACGCTGTTAAATATTAGAAAATATCACAGGTCGTTAATATAGCCGGATTTCTCTCCCATTGCTAATGCAAGAACCGATAACTGTCCCTTTTGTCTATTAATCCATCAAAAGCGCTTGCGAGTCTATTTGAACATGTATTAGAGGCGTGTAATAATTTAAGCCTGGAGCGAATTCGCCATCTGTGTTCCATACTATGCGTTTGATATTAAATGCCACTTAAGCCTCAAGAAGGATATACAGTATTTTAATATTGAGTCTTAGTACTGTTTGAGTCCATTATTTTGGAAGCTTTACGCACAGTGATTTGTATATGTGAGCCTTTTCGAGTAATCCAGTTTTATTATCTGTAAGTTTAATCTGAAGTAGATTGAAACGAATATTCGCCATATTTCATTTCTGTTCACAATATATAGAAAAATAAATAATTATATAAATATAAATGTTATATAAATATAAATATATAAATATAAATAAATGTATAAATAAAATAATGATAAAATAAATCAAACACTTAAACAGAAAAATACATATACTCGTCACAAGACTTTCTCCACATCACACCACTCACTATTTGTCTCTAGCTACCCTGATGATGACCTAAGAAAGTCGAAAGATATCGTATCTCTTCCAAAATCAATTTCGGAGAATTTCTGACGGAATTTCCTCCTTGTCTGAGAAGGATCATTAGTACTTTGGAAGAGTTGATCAATAAAACTAATTGACACAAAATGTATTTTTGTCTTTGTTAATATGTATGTATATGTGAGTGAGTTATTTCTTTTTAATCGGTATTATTGCAAGATTGGGGTTACAGTGTGTGGAAGAAATAGGAACATTAATAATGAAGAGTAAGAAAAAAAGAGTCATCAGGTGGAGATAGCGATTGACATTTCATTTAAATCTTTGCAAATTAAAGTTGGCTGGAAACCATAGAGCCGGAAAGGATTTCAACAAGCGAGAAGTATGATAAAAAAAACTGTTAGCATAGAATTTACGGTTGCATACAACCACCTTAACTGTAAATTGATGAGGGCTCGATCCCATTCTAGCGCTGCCCTTAAATTTATAAAGTTTAGATACCACAGCGAAGTGATTTACTGAACAATTGCCACGAAAGTATGTATAAAAAATGACCAGAGAGGCAGCCTTACAGCGGTGGGTAAATGTCTGAAGCCGAGCCGTTAGATCAGGACCAATAATACGGATGATAATTCTTTGGATCTTATCAATGAGATCAAGGTATATAGCAGGAGCACCGGATCTTGGGCAGCAGCAATATTCTAAACATGAACGAATGGTAGACTTATAGATAGAAATTGTCTCGTATGTCAATGTGAACCAACTCTCTTAGCAGTCGACCTAGCAATGAAGTCAATATAATATTTTCACTTCATGTCAGCTAAGAACGTTAGCTAGAGAAGGCGCAGTAATTTGGCCTAGGCTAACCAGACGCGTCTCTATAGTTGAGTGGTATAGCCCGTATAGCCCGTATAGCTACCGTATAGAACACAATTTTACTACTGTTGGAGAACGAGTATTTTCTACGACATTTTTCGAACACTCAGACCGGTAAATGTAATTAATACTTTTTATTTAAAAACACAGAGCATTTACTTAAATTAACTGTATCTATTAAAATAATCTATAGACGGAATATATATATATATATATATATATATATATATATATATATATATATATATATATATATATATATATATATGACAGAAGGTTAGCATCAGCCGCACTAATGGAAAGCAGATGGCTGTCTTTCATATGATTAATAGAGAGAAGCTTAATTTTGGAGGCGTTATAAAGTTTAAATACCACAACATTGACAAGCCATCTTTTACCTCGTTTAATAACGTACTTGAGTTTGTTTTGTACATAGGCTGCCATTTTGACCTTGCCGGACTGATGTGCCTTACACACCCATACTATCGAAGCAGAATTAAATGGTTGTGTCATCAGCGTAGAAGCCAAGTTGAGAGCTGAGGTCATCGGGTAGGTCATTAATGAAAATAAAACAACGGGGTAGGACCAATGATGAAACCCTGGGAAGGGATCTAAACGAGTGTAGGTTCAGGATAACTGTCATTTCACAATATGATAGGAAAAACAACTCGTGGAGAAGAGTTGAATGCCAAACCCTTTCAACGGCTTTCGAGATGTCTAATGCTACAGCCCGGGCTTCACCGATTTTATCTAGAACATGATGATATTTACTTGACTCCCACAAGGTCAGGATGTGACACAAGGTCGTTTAACGTGGGAGACCCGAGCGTTTCCACTCAAGGGCCACTGATCCAAAACAGGTCATAGCATGTCCAAGCTGGTCAGAGCTTAGTCAAAGCTGGTCATGACTTGTCCTAGCAAGTCCAGGCCGGAGGCAGTCCAAGCTTGTCCAAGCCGTGATCGAATCTCTTGCCTAAGGCCGAGAAACGATCCAATATTTGTCAAAACTCGACGAAATTCGTCGAGTTCGATATCTAGAACATGATAGATACTTTTTCGTAATTATCGTCAGTACATAAGCAGTTGACTTGGCGAAACCAAAGCCGTATTGCTTGTCTGAGAAAAGACCCTGAGATATGAGATGACGATCCAATTAAACATTGATTAGGGCCGCTAAGAGTTTTCCAGAAATAGAAGACGAATAATACCATTTTTGGAAAAGTCGGACGGTTCACCGGATTTCTTAAAAAACTGGAACAATAGCCGATGATTTCCATCAAACAAGAAAACCGGGGGGTTGCGAGGCTTTTATTACACAGTTTAGATAGAACAGGATCTTGTCCGGGAGCACAGTTCCTAATGATTATTACACATACGCCAAATGGTCCACATTCTTTGTGGGGATCAAGATGATAGCAGAAACTATGGATTGGGTTATATGCATATCATTCAACAGAGATTCAGTTCTAAGTGGGCAGTTTGGCAGGGATACTCCCGATGAATCAAGAGTAGAGTTTGAGGAGAATTTACGGGCAAAGCATTCGGCTTTATCAGCAGAGGATGATAACACCTCAAATTGTTTCAAGAGTGAGGAATCGAGTCATTGCATTTATTTAGTACCCTATTACAGGGCCACCAGTAACCACGTGACCCAAAGTTTCTAGATGCTATGTGTTGCCTCATTCTCTCGGAAAACGGGGACTTATCACCTTCAAGGACTTGCTTATATTTATTACGAGCAGTAATATATAAGCACCTCTTATGACGAGGGCTGTCATGCTGGTATAGCCGAAAATAGTGTTTCCTCTATGCTATAACGGTCGAGATGTTGGTGTGAATCATGGTAAGGATTGAACTTTCATCTGGTATTTCCAAAGAAAGGGATGAATGCGTATATGCTGTCTCAAAATAATTTAAATTACCGACTCGTCTCAGTTTATCCTACCCGTCGAAAAGTGCTCACAATAATTAGATTACATATTTACAGAGCAATATAATTTTTTCTTATTTTTATTTCTTTAATTCATAATTTTGGTTTAAACTTTACTTTTTTTTAATTTGGAGAAATGGTCCAAACTTTTTTATTTCTTAATTCGAAGAATTGCTGCCTATCGTCATTCTTTAACTTTGTCTATTCTCTGTTCTTTAATTCTAGCAATCCGTTTATTTAATCTTTACGTCTTAATTTGATTTCTTATTTAATTCGTAGAATTATTTTCGGATATGTTATTTCTTAATCCGTACACCCGTCTGTATGTATGTATGTATATTCACGCCGGTAAATGCAATTGATACTCTTTATTTAAAAACAGTGCACATTTACTTAAATAAATTGTATCTAATAAAATAATGTATCGACAGAAAATATATTAAATAATTGTAGGACCGAATCCATTTAAGAATATGTTGTCAATGTTTACGTTAAGGTACGTCTCTTGAGCAGATATGACTGTTCGGGAAACGCAATCTTATACAGCCCTGCAACCTCGCGTCCATTACCATTCGCAGAGCTGTATGTAAAAATTTGGCTACACACGATATGAATGTCCTGCCATTGTTAAACAGTACAAATTTCAGTAAACTCACTACTACACATTACAATTTGAAGACAGATTTGAAACAAATTTACCCGAATGACAAATGTAACCTAATCTACAGAGCAACACACTGCCATCTACTGTAAACTTAATTAAACTTAATAACTTAAAAGCGAAGGATTGTGGACATGTTTATATGGGCTTTTGTTTTTGTATTGTTGTGAGCAACCTGTCCCCAATATTGTAAAATTATTTTTGATACACCCTATATATATATATATATATATATATATATATATATATATATAAAATAAAATATCTATAAGAACACCGGATTTTATATCTTGCTTCTTTCTTTTATTATTATATATATATATATATATATATATATATATATATATATATATAGAGAGAGAGAGAGAGAGAGAGAGATAATATTAGTGGTCAATATATATATATATATATATATATATATATATATAAATTCTCAAGAGGATAGAATCGATGTAGAACTCAGTCCAAGACAGAGTAAGAATATATTATAAAAGGCTCAAACACTAATATTCCATGTTTATAATTTATTACATTGGAATCGTAATCACAATCGAAATGTGTATAATTATTTTTCTATGTGCTGTATATATGTATCTATATACTTAACGTAGGGAACATTTTATTAATCAAAAATCGGATTATCAGTATTATCTCGTTTAAAAATAGAAAGTCATAAGGTATCTTTCGTCCGACACTTCGTCAGAAGAAAAATCGTCGGAATTAAAATAAACTACTGAAAGGAATCAAAGCTCGTTTCACTAAATTTAAAGCGACTAGGAGGAAAATTTAAAGTTCGCCCAGAACGAATCGAGGACTCACCGAAACGTGCCAATTTGTGTTTATGTTCTCTCTCAGCCTTCACAGAGCCGGTCGAGACGGGTTGATAACAAGCGCTTCCAAAATATTAAGCTGGGGTTTAGTCCCTACTTTTCTGCAGCACAGAGAAGAATGGCGTTGTATAATTGGTCGTGCAACTGACAGTATTTAATAAACCCTACCCGATGGCTGACTTCAGCAGTTGTGAGTTCGCGGATGCTATTGGACTCTGTCTACGTATAGATGGCCTGACTACTGCGTTTAGCATGAAACAGACTGTCGCATCTGTGTGTTGACTTCGATGTTCACCTATATATATATATATATATATATATATTTATATATATATATATATGGTGGTACTCGCTTGGAAAAACCTCGGATAGCACGACTTGCAGAACAAATCGGTACCCGAGGAAAAATGAGGAATAAAAAGAAAGAACAAAGAACATTAAACCAAGGCGAAAACAATCGTCCAGTGTTGTTTTTCGTTTTAGCTATAAATTCTGTTCCATAATTTTCCTTTTCAGTCAGCATCGCCCTGATGATCCGTTTAGATGAAACCTAAGTAGATTTGCAGTCCCTTAAGACATAACTGAAGAAAAATATACATAGAAAACACTTTCAAAAACTTCCAATTTACGTATTATTTCTTCCACAATGCTAAGAGAAAGGCACAAAAATATACAACTGCAAAACGTAAGGACGGATACATATACACTTTATATATATATATATATATATATATATATATATATATATATATATATATATATGTATGTATGTATATGCATAAATTAAACCCAATCTAAAATAATATACATATTGATTACATTATAAAAACAATCAACACCGAACTCATTTACACACGTTTGTTTATTAAAAATTAAATTGCATCACTTAGCAGCTTCCATAATTTTACGTAGAATCCTCAGTTAGCCTGATGAATATTTATGAGCGTTTCATAAATTTGAAAAAAAAACAAAACATTTTTACTTCTGTCCATAAGTGACATTTGCATTGACAAAGTTCATCAGTGAACAAAACGCGTCAGCTAAGATCAGTTTTGCATTATTGATATTATCCTTTTACAGATACAAGTTATATCTTAAATTGTGTACGAACTCACAAACTCACAAACACACAAACACATATATATGTGCGTGCGTATATATATATATATATATATATATATATATATATATATATATACATTTCGTGAAATATATATATATATATATATATATATATACATTTCGTGAAATATATATATATATATATATATATATATCACAAAATGTACCACGAAAAATCTTACCTATTTTGTCATATATATTTCCCCATATATATTAACTCCCGAAAAAACTGATTAAATCAGTCGGACACTGTGGGGAGATGAGCGCGAATTATAAACAGTCGCTGTTACTGTTGATAATGCACGACTCTTCAAATTGGATTGAGTTCTCTCGGTCATTGGCGTGTTTATGAAAAAATAACTCCGTAAAACTTCGCCTTCTCTCTGTAGGACGTCCATAGCCTAGGGTTTAGTATTTCCAACTGATGCTAAATCGGTCTGGTTTCGATCCTGCTTGCTAGCGATTGGATGTCTACCCACACTGATGAGCTGTGAGACAGCGAAACAGTTTTCCTGTGGATGAATATATATATATATATATATATATATATATATATATATGTGTGTGTGTGTGTGTGTGAAACAAAGTATGACAAAAGGGGAAAGATTTTTCATGATACATTTCGCCATTTAGAACATCAGTTGATTAAGTTATTGTTTATGTTGATTCGACAACATATTTTAATTTAATGGTGATTTTATCTTTATTTTTTATATATGTGTTTTATATATAGAGCCTCGCCGATTTCATTCGGATTCTTTTTCTTTACCTTTGTGTTAACCAACACTTTGGCTATTAAATATCTTGCATTGTGTGATAAAGATATATCAAGATTGTTGAAAACATTGCAAAGAACCTGTAGGCAAATTTAATGTAAATGATTTAAAGATTAAAGCTGTTTCTAAACATGTTCGTGTTTTTTTTTAAACATTCAGGATCAAGCAAGGAAAAAAATCTACTATATATTACTGAGTGTTAAATAATAGGAAAAAAACTACCCTTCAGAAGGGAAACGATAAAGACATTGCATTTAATTTTTGACATATCAGAGGTGGCAAGGAAGCAAGAAGCCGGAAGTGTTTCAAAAGCAAGATCTGCGATAGAAGAAACTGTGAGCATAGAACTTACGATTATACCTAAGCATTTTCAATTATAAAATTATGTGATTAATACTGCGCTTAAAGTCATAAAGTCAACACGTCTCGACCGGCTCTGTGTAGGCAGAGCGAACATAACATGGCGGAAAGTTCATCGGCACAATTCCCATAAAAGTATTTATAGAAATGGCACAGGTAAGCTACGTTACGGCGGTGGAAAATGGACTGAAGCCGAGATACCAGATCAGGAGTCTTCTCTAAATTTTATTAAGATTTTCTAAATATATAGCGAGAGCGGATGTGGCAGTATTACTTAAAGCATGGAAGAATACCATACGCATAAAAAGATTCTGTCGAGAAAAAACTGTTTAGTAAGGTATAGTAAACCAAATTTCTTAGCTTCAGACTTAGCAATTGATTCAATATACTCATTCCATTTCATGTAAGCTAAAAACGTGAAGGCGTAGTCAGACACTCTCCTGGAGGTTAGCAGAAGCCATGCTGATGTAAGGTAAAAAGTGTTCTCTCAGATGATTAAAAGAGATCTGTTGCGTTTTTTTTTTAAATTAATAAGCCACTCCTATGCCTGATTTGACAACTAATTCTAGGCTATTTTTTAGACCAGCTGCCAATTCCACCAACACACACGAACACGCACACACACACACACACACACACACACACACACACACACACACACACACACACACACATATATATATATATATATATATATATATATATATATATATATATAGTATTAGTGGTAAATATACACATGCATATGCAATCATATATCTAAAATATATATAAATATACATACATATACATACATACATACATACACATACATGTATATTTGTATAAAAAAATAAATCCAAGAGGATAGAATCTAGGTAGAACTCAATGTCTGGGACAGAGTAAGAATATAATAAAAAGACTTAAACACTAATATTAGTGTTTAAAGGCTCTTTATATATATATATATATATATATATATATATATATATATATATATATATATATATATATATATATATATATATATACATTAGTTTTAAGCCTTTTTATTATATATATATATAAAACCTTATATTTAAGCCTTTTTATATATATAAACCTTTATATTTAAGCCTTTTTATTATATATATATATATATATATATATATATATATATATAGCATGTTTGATTGAATCAGATAGCATGTTTGATTAAATCAAATGCACGGACTTTTTGGTTATATCTTTTATTTTCACAAGTAAATGATGATTCATTAATATGATTTATATATAAGTGTGTTTCGTTAAGACGGATCAAAGTCAGCAGTAAATAAATCAGTGTTTGATGAAAATTTCTTTATTTCTTTATTTATTTCTCTATTGGATCATGTTATTTAAGTTATTTAAATTATGTGTGAAAAATAATATCACACAAATGTCCGCCAAATCTAAACGAAAAAGAAAAAAAAATCATTGAACTCTTAAACCTAATTCATATTAAAAATCGGTCCAAGATATTGGACCACCATTTACATTCAATTTCATCTAAGGTCATTTTCTATAATGTTGGTCTTTTGAAAACATTAGTTGACGAAAAATAGTATTACGGATGATTAATTTGGTTGTATTATATTCCGTATGGTATATAATTAATTTTACTTTTTTACTGGGATCAGAAGATGTATATTAGTACTTATTTTCTTTTAGGATTTTTTCATCTTTTTTTAGTTAGAGTGTATGTGATTGCGATACAAATGTTTGATATGTTTAGGGTTATTTGAGGAAGTAATATGTTCTTTTTGGTTTATGTAAATACTTCTAATGTTTCGTCTAATTTGTTCAGCAACAATGTAATTAGGAAAATCATTATTAATGAAACATTGTTTAATATTTTTTTTTAATTCCATGTAAAAAATTTTTTCGTGGAAGCGTTAAATTTTCTATAGGTTATTAAACGGTTTATTAAATATTTAATAGTCGGGACATTCACTTTTATAATTGATAGTGTTTATGCTAATTAGGTTGTTTTATATGGAAGGTAGTAATTGTATTATTGTTGGTGTATATCAATATATCGAGAAAAGGTATTCAGTGGTTAATGTTATGTTTATATGTGAACTTAAGAACAGGGTTTTTGAACGTTAATCTTGGTACCTTCATGAGATCGCTAAAAAATTAGCATAGCATGATGAAAAAGACCCCAAACTTGACGAAAACATTCTAAATGCTTATATTATTATTGAGAGGAAAAATCAAAGTTTACTTTAATTAATTTAAAAAAAAATTCCTTCTTTTTGGAACATTCTGATTTTTTATATCTCTTTGTATCACTGGAACTAGTAAAATAACATAAAATTTTAGCACGTTGTTTTCTGCATGACACACATTAATTTGGTAAATCTTGCAAAAATAAAGATAATTGTCGGATTTTAATGAAACTTTCAGAAACTATCCACAAATGATGGAACTTATTACAAATATGTTTTGTTTTTATTAAAGTCATGGCAGAAATTGTCTTTTTCATTATTCTATGCTCTTTTTTTTTAGCGATCTAATGGAGGTACCTACGTTAATCTATGAGACTATCGTCTATATATCTTATGTCGATGGAGGGTATTTTAGCGGCATTAATTATCTTATTTTTAGGTTTAACCATGTAGAAGTTACTAGATGTTGGTCCCAGAACTGAACCCATGCAAACGTCACCCCGGTGTAAGTATATATCATTTTCATGGTCATAGAAGTGAACCTCAGTAGTACAGGTCAAGAGTAGTTTCCGCAATACTCTAAGTTTAATTTTTAATGGAGGGAGATATGGATTGTTGTAAATATTCTTTATACTTATATCACTCATTTCTTTAACTGGGATATTGGTAAATAAACTTTCAACATCAAGTGCAACTATGGTTTCCTTATTAAGATTTTGTGGTTTTAAGATTTGGATTAGTTCGTGAGTTGATTTAATACTATATTTATTAGGTATGTATGGTGCAATGAGTTGGTTAATAATTTCGGTTAATTGATAAACCGAGTTGGGAATTTGGGATATGATAAAACAAAGAGGGATTCAGGTTTATGTATTTTTATGATTCCATATATTTATCCTGGTTTTTAGTCGCCAACTAGTTTGGGAAGTTTTAAATTGTCTTTCTTTTTTGCGTCGTTGGCTGTGATTAGTTTGTTGAGATTCAATTTCATCTGGTTAATAGGATTTTTGTAGACATCTTAAATTTGGTATAATCGTCAAGTGTTTGTTGTAATTTTGAATTGTAATCGGATTTCTTTGACACAACAAACACATTGGTTATATTGGCTTTAAAAAAAAATATGAGTATGGTATTTTAGCTCCTTGACAGCGATTTTTAATTGTTTTGTTAGGAGCTAAGACGAGGTTTTTCTTTCGTCATGTCTGTCTTTTATTGCTTCAGCTTTGAGTAGGTTACGAAATTATAGCTTTGTTTCTATTAGTTGTTGTTCTTTAAGTTTTTGTATGTCTTGATACAACATTTCAATTTCAGTTTTTATATCCAATCTATTGTATTGTCTGTAGAGATGACAGTTAGGTCCAACGTGGAATAATTCCTTTTGGTGATCTGTAGGTTCGTAGTTAGAGATATTGGTGAATATTGGTTTATTATTTGCAAGAAGAATAGTTCCTTTGTATAGTGTATTAAGTTATTTTTAATGTTCAGACGGCTTTGAATTTCAGCTTTATTATCAATTTCTGCAAGTCTATGTAGGATTACTTTAAACAGTTCAAGAGTGGTTTTCTCTTTTTAGTCTGTTGTGGATCGCTTGTGCTCTTTTGGGCAAAAATTAACTCTTCCACGAAAAAAAAAAATCACCCGAAATTAAAAACACATTAAGCAAACTCTCAGTGATAATGACTTTCCTACTTACATCGTTGATGAACAAATTAGTTGATCTATTAGAAATATTAACATAGACCAAAAAGAACGTAATACTCGTATAAACATTAAATATATCAACCCACTATACCACAGTCAAATACACGATAACTACAAACAAAATGAAAAAAATCATTAAAAAAAAACTCATAGGTACTAATATATCTCCCACTGATTCCAGTAAAAAATAAAACTTACGTCCTATACGAACAATCAATTTAACCATCCACAATAACTCTTCTATTTTAACTAATGTTTTACACAAGACCAGCATTGTATAAGATAATCTTGGATGAGATTGAATGTACTGAGAAAAATAGAAGAAATAACTACAGCGTCTTTATTATACAGTTTTGGAAAAGCACGAATAAATTGATCCGTGAATTTGATTTAACCAAAAATACTTGAATGAAGATATGATGCCTAAATTGCACACACACACATACGCGCGAGCGAGCTCGCGCGTATGTATATGTGTATGTGTGTGTGTGTGTGTGTGTGTGTGTGTGTGTGTCCATGCTTGAAAGTCTTCTATCCCTATCAAATTTAAAGAAAGCAAATGTAAATTCCAAATTTTCTCTCTCTGATGAATTTTAAATTGTAATATATCTTGAACATGATGTCACACACATGCGCGCACACACATAGACATATGTTTAATGTATCTTGAGCATGATTATATATATATATATATATATATATATATATATATATATATATATATATATATATATATATAAATGTACATTGTATATGATGTCACACACACACAGGCACACACATATATATATAATGTACATTGAATATGATGTCACACACACAGGGCACACACACATATATATATATATGTTTGTGTGTGTGTGTGACATCATATTCAATGTATATATATATATATATATATATATATATATATATATATATATATATTGTACATTGAATATGATGTCACACACACATATATATACATTATATATATATATATATATATATATATATAATGTACATTGAATATGATGTCACACACAGACAAGCACATATATATATATATATATATATATATATATATATATATATATATATATATATATATATGTGCGTGTGCGTGTGCGTGTGTCTGTGCGTGACATCCTGTTCAATATACATTATACTAAGGAGATTTGGAATGTCATTTATTTTCTTTAATTCTTGATAGCAATAGAAGACGTTCAAACCCGGAACTTTAACAAGGACTAATATGAATTGTGGATTGTTCTTACTGAATTTAACAACCAGATATGGACATTAATCCGTTACCAAGAAAAATTTGACATACAAATGTAAAAAATACAACGCCTCTGTTATCGTTGGATGAATATTTCCTGATGACATATAACCAGTATATAAAGAGAGTCTTCAAAAGTAGATATACAGTAAGTATTATATTAGTATTGGTATGTTTATATAATCAATATTTATATATTTTTATATAATCAAAAATACTTTTCGTGCGTACATTTCGTATCTATTTACTGTACACCTACTTTTGCCTTACCGTGTATGTTGGTGACCGACACTGCAGTCGATTTCGACGTATGATGGTGCTTAACAGTTCAGTTTATAGGAAACCGCTTGACTTACTCGCATTGATAATTTGATTACAGTTGTGAGGGTTTGTGCAGAAACAGCCACACTTTTCTCGAGAATAAGATATTACGAAATGGTTCACAGTGTGCTGCGAAATTCCAGACAGTTATCCTGAGGAAGGTCAGTCTGCCCTATTGGTCAATCCCTAACTGATGGATTCAGGCCTTGTCTAAGGGCATTACCGCAAAATTATAATAACATTCTCAATCGGAATTTGATTTCTGCAACCTGACTTTCCTTGCTGATGTACGATTAGGGTAACAGATTGGGGAAGAGAGTTCGAATTCCAGTCGGGTTCGTTACATACACTTATGTTGGAAAGGTATGAATTTATCACCTACTAACCAGTTAAATAGACGACTCGAAAAATCATCTCACGTCCCATCCTAAATTCAGCTGCCCTCATTTACACTGTTGATCAAGCATCCATATCAGCTTGAGTGTCCTTGGGGATGAAACATTTTTTATGCTGGTACTTGGTGCCACCACGATGATAAATTTTGCCGCTGCATTTGAAGTCTTCTTTGATCTGTCAGCTGCCAGTTTAGAATGAAATAAACAATGCAGTTATTAATAAGAAAGGCTGGCATTCTTTTTTAGTCCATTTAATCAAAGCGAGGCAATAATGCCACAAAGATGCAAGGGACTACTGGGAATGAAAGTGAATTAAATACTCCCGAAGAGACCGGAAACACAATCCTAAACCGGAAACAAGTGATAAACATCTACTTCTGTACAAAAGGCTAAGGAAAAACCTGAAACGGGCGATAGGTGAAACTATCTACACCTATATGCAAGATTTCATTGCTTTAGCATCACTCCTGCATAGTCAGCTTATGAATATTTCAGCCTACTCTCGAATATATAGGTATGTGTGTCTGTGTGTGTGTGAGACTATCTGTGTGTGTGTGTGTGTGTGACTGTCTGTGTGTATGACTGTCTGTGTGTGTTCGCACGCGCATGCCTGGGTCTCTGTGTGTGTTTGACTTTCTGTGTGTATGACTGTCTGTGTGTGTTCGCACGCGCATGCCTGGGTCTCTGTGTGTGCGCATGCGCGCGCGTGTCTATGTGTACGGTAGATTAATGGATAGCGACTCGGATTGAGGAATCAGAGAGCCAAGTTCAAATTCCAGACGTGTTCATTACTTTTACTGACGTGCATATGAATCCAGCTATGGGTAAATAACAGAGACAGATATATAGACTTGTGTGACGAAATTTCTAGGAGAAGTTCAAAAGATGCGGAAGGGTGTTAGCGGACTCTCTACATCAGTTCTCTGTATTCGACTCTTCCAAAAAGTGTGGTTGGCTCTGCAAAAGACTTCACCACTATATCAAATGATATATGTGGGTAGTCTGGCTGTTGTTTCTAAGAACTGAGCTGCTTGACCCACATACGTACGTATATATATATATATATATATATGTGTGTGTGTGTGTGTGTGTGTGTGTGTGTGTGTGTGTGTGTGTGTGTGTCTGTGTGTGTGCTACTTTATTAATGTTGCAGGCTCGAATATGGCATTTTCCCCAAGCCAATGATTCTCAATGTCTGCCAAAAGTGCATGTTTAAAGTTGAATCAGCAACAAGGAATTAATCTTAATTAGAATGTTCGAGAAATCTTATTAAAGAAAAATTTGCCGGGAGCATAAATTTTCCGTTAATGAGAGTTGTCGAACACTTAGGCCGATAGCCAAAAATAAATAAATACACTGTTTATAAAAATAAATCGAATGTCTACTAAAATACGGATATCCATTAAAAATAATATTTAAAGTCATATAGATATATATGTGTGTGTGTGTGCGCGCGCGTGTATACACACACACAAACACACACACACACACACACACACACACACACACACACATATATATATATATATATATATATATATAAAATGTCTCGGTGAATGTGTATAATTATTTCTGTGAATTCAAAACATTTTAACTGTTCGTTTTAGTGCGTTATGCAGCGTTCTAGATTTCAAAATCAAAATTATCCTTTTTTTTTCTCTTTCACAGTGTAAGGGAGTTAACTTATTATTTTATTTATTTAATTATCATACAATATCTTTATATATAAATATATATACAATTATACTTATAAGTACATATAAAGATATATAAAGATAAATACATACATGTATATATATAAATATATACATAAATACATACATATACTTATAAATGCACACACACGCGTACACACACACGCGTACACACACACACACACACACATATATATATATATATATGAAAATTTCTCAGACTTAACCTGTAGAAGAGACAATATTTATAAATATAAAGGACAATAGAAAATGTGGACAAAACGCGTCAGCAACTACTACAGTTTTCTTATTGTCATATATATATATATATATATATATATATATATATATATATATATATATATATATATATATATTACTATATTACTCTAAACGTTATTTTAGTGGGTACACATTTTTACTGTTATTTTATCCAACACAAGACGAAAGGTCCACTCAGCATAAAGGGTTACTGGGATTCACAAAGTAACATTTCTGGCCTGGAAGCTGTCTGGATGGAGTGTATTCCTTATTAAATTAAACTGAAAGAATGGAACCGTGAATTGGCCACCGTGAACGTTTCGTGGCGCGTCCTAGTTATGAATGTCTGTATCTGGAGAATAATTAATTGCACAGAAGTCCGCTTTTGAACACTATCGAGGCTGGACATTGAAGTTTGGACAGCACCGGCTCAGATATGATAGCAATACTCCATGATCGGACTCTGGTAAAGATACAACACATAAGCAGTGGTTAAGTATTTTCTGGAGCGATTCAAGGAACAACTAATTCTTTCATGATCTTTTGCATTTTCCCGTATGAAAATTTACTGGAAGTTCTGTCTGTTTGATAGTATCATCATTTATCAGGATGTGTGCAGGTTCAAAATCAGCACGTTGGTGATGAAATGCTATTTTTGAGGTATTGAATTTGCTGTGGATTCTGAGATGAAATCCGGTCTCCAATGAATGACAAACGCAGGAATGAAATATAACAAATAAATGTATTGATGTAATAATACAATTTGTGATACGGATAGTAGATCCAGAAAAGCGGTTAGTAACATTAATATATATATATATATATATATATATATATATATATATATATATATATAATTATTTATTTAAAATATGATTCAACACGCTACATAAGAGTTCTCATGTTTCAAAACAAGAGCCGAAAATTTCGGCTCTTGTTTTGAAACATGAGAACTCTTATGTAACGTCTTGGAATTATATTTTAAATAAATAATTATATTCTGCTCTACTTTTGTATCGAGCACTATTTTTAAAAAATAATAACAAAAATACTAAAGAACTTTGGATTATTTACCTAACGATTTCTTTCCTATATATATATTTTTCACACACACACACACACATTTATATATATATATATAGTCTGGGAAATTCACTATCGAAGTAGAACTTCCTTCTGAATCTACGTGCTTGTAACTGTGACTCCTACAAAGTGGTTACCTCACACTCTTACTCTCTCTCTTATTCTACCACTTCCCACTTCCGGGTATTCACCGGCAGTAGTACAAATACACACTGGTCGAGTCCACTTCAATGAAAAAGGGGTGGACCCCATAACAGAATTGAATCAGCCTGTCTCTCTCCATCATTAAATTGTGGGAGTTAAATCGGCAGAGAGATCAGCTGCCAGGAACACATAAACCACACATCTGCACGTATATTTACTAAGGATCTGAGAATGCTCGTAGGCAGATCGTTCATATAAATCGGAAAGTGGGTAGTGTCGAGGACAGATTCCTGGGGAACGCAAGCATAAATACCATGTTCCTCAAAAGAATAACCATGAGTGATGGCCTTCAGAGACCTACTTGAGAAGAAAGAACTTCATAATTCAAAGTATTTGCCCAGATATCCCATAGCTGTGTTGTAATCCCTTGTGCAATACCGTGTTAAAGACACACACGATGTCTAGGGTGATCACTTTCGAGATTTTTTTTTATTTTTATTCTCAAGTGCTTCTCTGATTCTATGCGTGAAGACAGCTAAAACATCAGCAGCAGACAGAAGATCTGAAACCATACTGTTTGTCGATCATGGGTTTAGTTTGTATTGAGGTGTTCACTAACTTTCAATGTGTTAATGACACTTATAATAGTATCCTTGTAATTTTAAACAGTGGGAATTTTGTCTAACGACCTCCGTATTCGAGAGAATTAATAAAGAACATATGCTCTCCGCTGGGGTTCGAATCTGCGATCTCCTTTTTTTTTTAAATAACCCACGAACTAAGCAGCAGGTTCGAAACCTGTCAGAAGGTACATTTCCTTTACTAAACTCGAAATCTCAGACATATACACGAAAATTCACAATGACAAAAAAACAGGATGTCTACATAAAACTAAGATTTCAAATGAAAATAAATACCTCCGGATTCAAAATTAAATCCATCACTTCCTTACATACATACATACATACATACATACATACATACATATATATGATAGATAAACGCAGTAGAATTTATGAAAGAAATAGGTCAAAGAATTCATTCAATTTAACTATCCGTTTCTCGCGCTGTAGAAAATTACAATAGATTAAAATCCATTCTGTTTCAGAGCTAAGTGCATTTGAATTTGATATAGAGGGTAAATTGTTCGTCTTTTCTAACAGCTGCACCCGATTTTACTAGGGCACTTCCTAATTTAACATTACTCACGTTGTTCACTCATAAATATTTTTAGGGTGACGACGATAAAAATGTGATGATGAAGCTATGAATTTTGCCCTGATTTTACTTTTTTTTTGCTGGGTGGGGTGTAGGGGAAATTTCTGTTTTTTTTTGGAAATCAAGAAAAGAGATTTCGTGGTCATTAAGTAATGCAATTTTTATTCCAGAGTAGATTTATAGCATATATAATATCAACGATTTCACGTTATTTTAGAAGCTGCTGCAAATAAATTTACAAAAGAAAGGCATTTAAATAATTTCATTACAATAATGTTATTGAAAATAACAAGATAATTTTGTGAATGTTTAGGAATTAATTTAAGTGTTGCTGACAGAATAGGAGAAAATCCTATTTACAATATTCGCATGAATATGAACACACATATGCATACTCTCCTTCTCTCCTACGCTCTCTCTGTCCCTGACTCTCTATATATATATATATATATATATATATATATATATATATATATATATATATATATATATATATATATATATATATACGACAAAGTGTAAAAAAGTTTTCCATTTTGTCATACAGTTTTTAAATATGGTTCTTATATATATATATATATATATATATATATATATATATATATATATATTGTCATCGACAGACAGACTGTATCACAGCTCATCAGTGTGGATAGACGTCCGGTTGCCTCTAGGTAGGATAATAACATGGCTGAATTGGCGTCAGCCAAAGATTCTACCCCTATGCCTTTGGATCAAGATAAATTTAAGATAAATTTTTAGATAAACACACAGTAACTGCTGAGAGAACTCGATTCGATTTACCAAAGAGTTTTGCATTATTAGCAGTAATAGTCACTGTTTACAAACTAACATTTTCTCCCTCGAGAGCTCAACCGAGATAAAGTTTTATATATCGTCATCCACAGTCTGTTTCGCTATGTCACAGCTCATCAGTGTGATTACATGTTTGGTCAACTCTAGCTAAGATAGTTCCCCGGCTGAAGTGGCTTCAGTCGGAGATTCTACCGCTAAGCCTTTGGCGCACGGCAGGGATGAAGGCGAATTTAAGCGTATTTACTTCTAGATAAACACACAGTGACTGAAAGAACTCGATTCGTTTTACCGAAGCGTTTTGCATAATTAGCAGTAATAGTCACTGTTTACAAACTCACAATTATTATTATTATTAATATTTATCTTGCAACAATTGGAGAGCAGTGTGCTTTAAGAAAATAAAAACACAGTGTTTAACAAAGATTAACAATATTTCGACAGCATGTCTGTCTTCTTTAATTATTTTTTTTTTTTAGAAATGCAAGAAGTTGGTACTTTGGCTTGTTATTGAACCTGCATCCTATGAGGAACCATTATTAAGTCTGGCATGCTATAGCCGTTCAGCCACAAATGATATGCCGGCGAACGCATATTTGCAACGAAATCGCAACTATGAATACCTATATTATCAGCCTAGCTCCTTCCTCATCACCAGTACATTGGCCTCAGGAGAGAAAAAAAGTGTCTTTGTCTTCTATTGAATGATTTGTTTTGGGTATGGTATGGGATGTTTAAATTTAACATTTTTTAATCCCAGTAAATCCACGAAGACCAAAGGATGTTACAGTGTGTGGAAAAATTAGGAACGGAAGAATTAATAATGAGCGGGAAGAGAAAAGAGTAATCAGGTGGACAGTAGTTAGAGATTGATATTACATTTAAAATTTTGCAGATAAAATGTGCCTGGAAATCATGGAGCCGTAAATAAGACTTCCAAGCGAGAAAAGAAACTACTTGCATCTAGCCCGCTCGTATAGTTCTACGCTTAACCGTCCTGGGTATGACGATAAACTACATCCAACAGCGAGGACTCTGATCAGGAGGTTTTGAGGAGCGTGGAACCACCGTTGAATAATTGTTGTTCCCAGGTCACCCTGATCTGGGGTGGTAGCACCTGTTGGGGGGGGCAGTTATGGGCAATAGTTAACCCCCAAACTGGAGTCAAAACACCATGAAAGTTTAAAAATAGGTTTTAATACCAGAAATACTTTGCAAAAAATTATTACCAGCAATACATTTTAGAAAAAAAAAAAAACAGCAATACAGTTTTGAAAAAAATATAATCAGCAATAAAAAAAATCCTGTCGATATTAAATAACCTACTATGGTTGATATGCCGTAAAACAAAGCAAAGCAAACCAAACCTAAACCGTGCTTAAAATCAAAAAGTCTGGGTATAATAGCGAGGAGCTCATCCAAACACTTAACTATTAAAGTACAGTGTAACCCGGATATAAGAGAAACCCGGATATAAGAGAGGTTTTCTATGGTCCCAAATTAGAGCCTGTGTTAATGTATATAAAATAGACCAAACCCGGATATATCCGGGTTACACTGTATATATAGGAAAAGCACAGAGAGGCAACATTACGGCGATGGGAAACTGATTGAAGCCGAGCTGCCAGATTAGGACCAATAATATTGCTGACTGTTCGAAAAGATGAATACCTATGAGTACCTATGTCATCAAAATAACACCCCCCCACCATCAGAACATTAATTTTCAGAGGGAAGGGAATCTGTACCTGTTTTGCATTTGAGCATTTATTGTAAGAAAAATCACACGGCATTTCAGAGTTTATGAAAGAGAAAAGCAACGGTTACTTTAAGAAAACAGATGGTTTATTCTTAATTGAATTGCTTACTTTCTTATTTGTAGAGAGTTCGTTTTCTTTCTAAATGCTGATTAGACATTTTCCACTGTGGGCTGGGTTTTTTTTCTGTTAGCTCGTTCAGAAATTGTTTTATATATATATATATATATATATATATATATATATATATATATATATATATATATATATATATATATATATTTATTTGCGATTTTTAGAAGGTGTTGAACATGTGACTTTGCTCACGGAAGTGAACGTCTATGTTTTCAAAGCTAAATCTTTTATATTATCATTGGCTAGATACCAGTCAAAGAAGGATTATGTATCTCGTAAGCAATCTGTGTTAAGGAGTCTGAAAAAAAAGAAGTTTAATTGGCAATAAAGGAAGATTGGTTGTGCGTTGGAAGCGATGAAATCGAAACGGAAAAAAACTTAAAGCAACAAAGGGATCATGGGAACTTGGCCTGGAAGGCATTTGGCATCGAAGCGAACAACCAAATTAAAAACAAAACAAAAAGAAAGCAAATGTCAACATCGTATATATTCGAACAAAATCAATTGACAGTGTAAACAAATGGGGAAAACACGAAAGAAATGTAATTATTGGGAAAATCAATATCTTCATATACTTAGCTAAACTTTTGGCACAAGGCGTTGATCCTTAGTGTGAATTGAACTAACTACTCTCTGTTAATGATTAGGAAGACGTGGATCTATCAACAACTATAATCCTATTATTATAATATAATCCTATTAAATTGTGCTGGTCACTAACTTCGTTAATTCGCACGATCGCTACGCTCTGCGTCATAAATAATGGACTATACCATTGTGAACAGGTGGAAAGAAGAAGAAAGACACTACTTGGTTTCAGTGACAAAATTAAAGAAAGAAAAAGAAAGAAAAAAAGAAGGGTAGATAGAAGTATTTAACGTCTCCCGCCAATACGTCATAAAAAAAGGACTATTTCTTTTTGGTGGCGTAAAAAAACGACATACCCTACTTAATCTGAGGGAGAAAATGAAAGAAAGAAAGAAAGAAAGAAAGAAAGAAAGAAAGAAGGGAAAACAGAATTGTTCAACGACTTTTTCAGTGAAGTGGAAAAATACGTCAATTTCAAATCTTTTCATTTGTACCCCCTTACTTCTTTAAATAACGACCAGCGTTCATATTTATGATTGTTATTTCAATATTTTGCTAAAGTTGTTAAGCTCAAATATTTAACGATGTGATAGCGGAATTTCTACATGTGTTTTATTGTCGTAGAATTCGCCATAAGCTTATTCAGTCATTAAGATTTATCAGAAATTTCAAATAGAAAAACCGTGACATTTTTACACTTCTTTCTGCTTTATTATTATTTAGAATAAAAGAACAACATTGATGGTTTTTTTCTCAATGTCGATTTTTGTGTTGTCCGAACAACATGCAATGTGCGACCCTCAGCTTTTATTTCATTAAATCCATTGTTAAGATTTAATGATTTTCGAAACAGTGTAAAGAGATTTTGTCGTCGGGATAAGGGAAATAACAATAGATGTGAAAATTCCTTCCTTCTATAGAAATTTGGCAATAAATTAATGAATAAAAATAAACAATGTCATTCGAGAATTGTTGTCGTTCGCTTTAAGTTGGTGAAAAAAACCATTAAAGTCCAATGATAAAACTATTCATAGATTTAGTCATATGGTTGAATTCTGTTCATAGAGTTTTTTTTTTTTTAATTACGTGCATATTGATCAATGGCGTCGTTACGATTTTGTGTGCTATTTTTTCCTTTCTTTTCCGAGGCTAAATTCTAGAATTCTTTAAAAAATGGAGTTTCATGAATAACTACGAAAAGCACCATTTTGAAAATTAAAAAGACAACAAAATAATTCACAATAGAATATATTCACTCCTCACTTAACGACATAAATGTGTAATCTACCCGACTTATGATCGACTATAAAATATTAAATTTAGTTTGAAACTTCCATAATTTTTTAATAAATTTGTATATATATATATATATATATATATATATACATTTGTTTTATATATACATATACTAGCTGCATAGCCCGGCGTTGCCCGTGCTTGATTCAAAAATCGTACGACTCAATCGCTATCACTTGACTTAAAATATTTTTGCCCTTCCTTGCCTTTAAAGGAGTGCTCGTTTCCGTGCTGATGTTGCTACATGCCTTACTTCTTGCCTATCTCACACTGCGAATTTTTTTAAAGCTCTATACTAAATATTAAATCTGTTACAAAAAAGAACTAAACAAAATGAACACAAAACGATCAGCTTTAAAAAGGGGCTAGTAACTGGAAAAACCGAATGAAAAAAGAATGTTAACAACGAATACTTTTTCACATCTAACCCAGTTCTGCGGAATCAGAATCAACGTTGAGTTTAAGCAAACGAATGAGCCAATTGGAGTAAAGTGCCATGCAGATTTAAATTGCCATGCAGATTTAAATTTTTCCCACTAGTGACGAATGCAGCTATCGATTTTTTTGCATGCTAGCATGCCAGTTAACATTCATTTCAGTCAGCTGTTGGCTCTCACGCTGGCCAATAGAATCGTCCTGCTTATTCGTGGCAGCCAGCTATATGCTCTCACTCTTGCCAGTAGAACATGGCCGTAAAAAACTGGAAAACTGCCGTAGAAGCATGAAAAAATCGATTATTTACACTATCGATGGGAGTTGGGAAATGCAAAGTCGGTCTTGGCTTTTCCGCATTCTTGGATCATGTTCATGTAAATTTTGGTGCAAAATTTATATATATATATATATATATATATATATATATATATATATATATATGTACTACGAGACATTGGATATAGCTGGAGCAAATAGGTGGATGTCTTTTCTTAAAGCACAAGATATTAGCTAAATATAGACTTCTTACCATATCCACAGCAGAAGCCAAATAATAATAATAATTATTATTATTATTATTCAGTGGCTACGCAAAAAAAATAAAGACGACGACATGACAAAGTAGGCCCCGCAATATATTAGAAAATATGCAGGCCTCTAGTACGCAAGGACGTGCTTCGAGCATCCACCACTGAGAAGCACTTGAAACGTAAACGCAGATAATATCACCTTTGTGCAGAAGAGCAGTCATGAATAATCCCTGGTAGGCTTTGTGTATCTCGTGAAGGTGGAACAGGTGAAAATACAGAGTTACCAAAAATTGACATATCAAATCAAAGAAATATGCCAAGTAGCAGCTGAAGATTTGTTGATGGCATATTCGCTAGGAGGCACGGTAATCGATACCGGCTCGGATTGAGCAGTCGGAGAGCCGAGTTCGAAATCCAGGCGGGTCCATTGCATTTACGTACCTGCTAATATCCTTTGGAAATGTATGACTCCTCTTACCCCGCCCCCAAAGCTATGAGTAAATTGCAAGACAAACTGTGTTCTATAGCCTTGAATGTAGAATAATTCAAAACCGGTATGGAGATATGAGCTCCATCAGGCCACCTTGCTAAAGAAACAATACTTCTGCTGTGGCTGCAGTACATGTGGTGTCCCTACGACTCTGATGGGTCACGGTATTCGTGATCGCGCGATATTCACCGGA
Source organism: Acanthosepion pharaonis (assembly GCA_903632075.3). Lineage (NCBI taxonomy): Eukaryota > Metazoa > Mollusca > Cephalopoda > Sepiida > Sepiidae > Acanthosepion > Acanthosepion pharaonis. The sequence goes on along the minus strand of CAHIKZ030004362.1, from coordinate 154,739 downwards.
TGCATTAGGGATACCTGACATCATTGGGTGTCGGTTTGGCGAAAGCAGAACATGGAACAGCTGAAAGCGTTTTATCACTAACCTACGGGTTGGAGCTGAGATATGAGGAGGATCGTCCTAATGAAATATCGAAGAGGATATCAAATCAAATATAATAATACTAATAATCAACTATTCTTGTTTCAAATCAAGAGTGCTCATTTATATGGGGTCATGCGTCAATCAGGAAAATTGCTAAGGAGAGCATTCCTGGTTTTGCTAGAGTACGCGGGGGCCAGCCAAGGTTAGCAAATTATTGACCAAAAAAACCTGGGCCTGGAATTCTGACAGAGAAACACTGCCTTTGTCTAAGTTTCGGATGTAAAATCAAAACGGCGTTAAGTCGGTAGATGGCTGCAAGAATTTTGAACAGTCGACACGCTCTCCGCATACGGATTATTTATACAGGTTACTAAGTGAGCATGCTTTCCTATGAAGATCTTTCTCCCTCTCCAACTAGAATTAATACTGAGACTTCTGCTTTCTGGTCTGCTCTCTCGTTTAATAAAGCCAATAGGACAAATAAATCCTTTGTTGATGTAGCGTTGGGGCCGGATGAATTGGAGACAGCGGCGACAACAAACGCAACATTTGAATAAGTTTTTGTCTTTCTGTACTCGAACACCGACCCAGGACCCTGAGAAATGTGTAATTGCATTAAACAAAAAGCACATTTTCAGGTGTGCATAGATTCTTGAAGATGTACTTGCATCATCAATACAAGTTTTCACTTCTCACCAAGAATATATATATATATATATATACATGTATATGTGAGTGTGTGTGCGTGTATAAGTTGCATTAATTTTTATACACGTGAGTGTGTTCGTGTGTGTGAATACGACTCTGAGTTATTTTCAAAATGCTCCTACACAGAGAAAAGTGGGTAACAAAATAAATAAAATGCAAACATCCATATGGTTTGCAAGAATTCCATCAATGTTTCGCTCGAATATATCATAAAATTCCTTTTAACTCTTTTATGCATGAACATGATGAGTTATACAAACACACACACACACACACACACACACACACACACACACACACACACACACACACATATATATATATATATATATATATATATATATATATATATATATATATATATATATAAAAAGGAAAAGTGGGTTTTTAAAAACAGCGGCTCCCTACTGCTATTATACTCTTGGAACTCTACCTTCCCATTTCAAACCGTTATCCATCACACTTTGAGAAAAGCGTTAGGATTCCCCTTCTTCCTGCCGTGCGCCGATGGCCTAGAGGTAAGATATCTGACTGATGTCAAATCAGCCTGGTTTCGATTCCGGCTTGAAGTAGTCGGTCATCTAGCCGCACTGGGGAGCTATAACACAGCGAAACAGTCTGTCTGTGGATGACCATATATATATATATATATATATATACATAAACACAGAATATAAGATTTAAATTAACTGAACATTAAATGTTCGTGCATTTTAGCTGGATTACAGTAAATGATTACATATACAATCATATATAAATCAATATTTTCACAGGATCCCATGTAAGCGGTGTATAAATAGCACCCAGTTCCCATATAAATACACTGTATAAACTCCTTGGGCTTTAACATTGCTGTGTATCCTTACATCTATACGATGGTAACATTACCGGTTACCATCTGAAATTATTACACAACCCTTAAAAATCTTGATATAATGTTTTTTAAGCTCCAGATGTTTTACATGAAACTGTTACCTACGATACATTTCCAATGGTAAAGTGTTTTGATGCTGTGCTTTTTATTGAAATATTTGCAAAGGTTATAATGGGTGTGGTCACTGTTCCGCTAGTACAACTCTGACCTTTTCTTCGTAGAAAGGCAACAGAAAGGATTAACAATATTCTAAAGAAAACCGCGCTGCCCAAATTATCCCCCAAAACATCAAAAAACGAGCAAGAATTAAATCTTATTCTAATCCTCGTCATGGTTACAGGATTTGAACGTTTGTGTTGTGGGAAAATGCATTCTGAAAGGGGTCGTCCCACACTTCTACATGTAAACACGCATAATTGCCATGGAGGTAAAAAAAAAAAAGCTCTTATCAGTGAATATGACTCAATCATGTCCGATTTCACAATTGTGCGTTATCACTGGGGACTTTCTCGATGACAATGTGAAGTAAACGAAATTTGGTTTAAAGTGTGTACCCATGACCATACCACAAGTCTAAACTTCCTAATAATCTATATTTACTAACCCCAAGCTACATTAGTTCGTCAATGAAGCTATGGAAAATGATCTTACTTAATTACTCAAGATTTTTTACGGTTTATCAACCGTTATTTAAAGACATAAAATATTTTAAATTGTAAGAATATTTTTAAATAATAATGATTTACTGATACAAGTTCGACCAATTCAGCCATATCTCGGTGGAGAGAAGAGGTATTTGCGATATTTCCGTGTGAGCAAATATAACGAGCTCGTATAGAATTGAAACTCTACCTTCCGATTTCAAACCGTTATCCATCACACCACCTGTATATCCATGCTTACAGCACCTGGCATTTCCAAGCGGCCCCTCCTGTAGGTCTCTGACCAGGCTAGATGCCGCTTAACTTTATCGAACGAGAACCAAAGTTTCAATGTGATATAACCGTAAACCGATTAAACGAAAAGGGAGCCTTCATGCTCAAGAATTCCATATTTATCATAGAGCAAATTAAAAACGAATGCATTGCTTCATGGTCGAGGTTGTCACGTAGATATCCGTTTCTGTGGTACTGATGATAATTTGGAATTTAGTGCATTTGCTCTGGGTGTCGAGATAGCTTCTATGACTGTCATTAAATCTTTGAGGTTATCTCTACAAAATGACCAATTAAGGATCTCGTCTCCTGGCTAAGTTTATATTATTTGACCAGTGTTGTCAGCCTCGAAACACCAACCACGCGCCACGTACAACATCGGCAACGAAATGTGGCACCAGTCTCTTGAACGTTCCCAATCCGACCACGCACAAAAGGCACTAATTGAACAAAGAGAGGCACGTCTGTCTTCGTGGAATGACAACTGCCTGTATGGAAGTCTTTTCCCACTCGTCTCACTGCTTTTTCCATCATTTCCTCCCGAGCCACTAACACGCAAACGGTTAGTGAGTGTTAGAGAAAATGAAAACTCAAAATCACTATTAAATGAGAGAGAACAATAAAAGGACAGGTATTAAGAAAACAAAAGATAATGACATTGCATTTAAATTATTGAAGATCAAAATTAACTGGGTAGCAATAAAACGGAATGAATTCCACAAGCGAGAAGTGAAATAGAAAAAAACTATTAGCATAGAACTTAGGGATACATTTAGTCATTTCAACAGTGAAATGAGGAGCGCTTGCTTCCAATCTAGTACAGCACTTAAATTCATAAAGTCTTGGCATCATAGAGGAAATTTAACCAGAACAACAATCATAATAGTATTTATACAAAAAGGCACAGGGAATCTACATTAGAGCGGTGAGGAATTGAGTGAAACCGAGAAGGAGAGAGAATAATTGTTATGGGACCTTACCCATAATAGCATAATGGTCTACTTCATACGTAATAAATACTGCGCCTCAAGAGGAAGCAGGGAGTTCAGTCCGAAATCGGGCGACCGGCTGATCGTTTGAACTCTCTACCTTCCGGCGGGGAGGAACCCGAACGAGGCTACGTCGAAGGGCGGAGACTCTTTCGGGGAGGTAAACCGACCCTGAACCCGTTTATACGGGTTCAAAGGGCATATTTTTGGCCGAGCCCACGGACTCGGAGATCCCACGTTAAACCGGCCTTGTGCCATATGATGCCCTCGTGGGGTGGGGGTGACTAAATACTGTTCAGTCTGAAGTTTGGAGTGAGGTTCGTCAAAGTCTGTCAGTCAGAGCGAGCGAGTCAGTCAGTCGAGTCAGAGGCAGTCCGAAACAGAGTCGCGTTCAGACAATTACTACAAGACATTGGAATAGTGATACTGGTCGAGACTATATTGTTCTCCCTACTAAACCTGATTGTTCGTACTAACACTTTCTACTTCTCTTCTATATATATTCCTGTTTGTAATATATCTGTTTTATTCCATATCCGTGTTTTTTATTGGTTCTACCTTGGACTATCACCATGGTACAAGGAACCGGACCATAACAATAATAAAAGAACATGAATTAAGAATACAGAAGATATTAACATTGCATTGGTACTTTTGAACATCTAAGTTGACTGGGAAGCACGAACCCGGAAGAGATTTTTACAAATGAGAGGCGTGAGAGAAGAAATTCTTAGCATAGAACTTACGGTTACATCCAGCTAGGGGAATCTACATTACGACAGTAGGTTGATTTGGTTTATTTGTTCGGCAGCATATCAACTCCATATGGGTCGTTTAAAGCAAAAATTTAAATGTTCTTAGGAGCTTTGAAGTATTAAAAATATGATATACGTTATTCTGCTTTCACAATTGAATACATGGTAGACAATACTCCGCTTTGCGCATAAAACATGTTTGTGTAGACATCATTACCGAAGGCGGTAATATGTGTGTATTAGGTTATAGATATGGATGGCGGAAAGAGAACGATCTCCCATCGTGGGTTAAAAAAAGATTTCAGTCTGAAATTAGTTGAGGATTACCCGTATCGAAAAACACCTGAAGTATCACTCAGTGCACCAACGTTTTCATAACAACAAAGATGAGTACAATACTCCGAACGCAAATAGTACAATTCTTGTTTAATTGGATAACATCTGGACATTTTCTATTGCTTGGATCAATATGTCCCTCGTCTGATATATTGGTATTAAGTAAATTTTCAACTGAAATGTTCACTTTATAAAATTCCGTCTACGAGAATGAGTTGAATCAAGTGCTCTCACAAGGACGAATGTTATATCACAAAATTAGCAGGCAGTGCACTTGTATGTAGGTTAGGACATCACAAGATGGTCGCAAACATTTAATCGCAATATATGTGAACACCTAATCTGCGGATACTCTACCCAGTTGAAAACTGACACCTGCATTTTGGATGCTGCAATTTCTTTTCATTCTCTTTTAGAATTAAAAAGACATTAATCTTTACTTGTGACTTTGTTGTGGTAAGAGCCAGTTAACTCTCTTTACTATCGTAAATGGACTGATCCATTCATGATAAGTAGTCCTGGGTAATTGTCTAGGAAAAAGAACACAATTGCAGGGACTGGTCTAGCTGAGCATTAAATACTATCACGACTGACACTGTAATTTAAAACTTAGATTATCATGGCTCTCCACAACTTCCTCTTTCTTTATGTTCTACTATCCATTTACAGAAATTCGTTAGATTGTTTACTCGCTGTTTATCTCTGTCCCATCAGTATGTCTGAATGTCAATTTCTCGATTTAATGGAAGAACATGTAACAGCTGAAAGCGTTTTATCACTAACCTACGAGTTGGAGCTGAGATATGAGGAGGATCGTCCTAATGAAATAACGGAGAGGATATCAAATCAAACATAAAAATATCAATAATCAACTATTCTTGTTTCAAATCAAAAATGCTAATTTATATGGGGTCATGCCTCATTCTGGAAAATTGCCAGGGAGAGCATTCATGCTTTTGCTAGAGTACGCGGGGGCCAGCCAAGGTTAGCAAATTTCTGACCAAAAAAACCTGGGCGGGGAATTCTGACAGAGAAACACTGCCTTTGTCTAAGTTTTGGATATAAGATCAAAACGTCGGTAGATGGCTGCAAGAATTTTGAACAGTCGACACGTGTTCTGTTACTAGTATTGACAAGCTTCTTTGCTCATTATATGTACTAGAAATGTCAACAGTCTATTTTTAATGAAGTCATTTTTACTTCGTCCTTGCTTTCATGCCCCATCCATTGTTTTCTCAATATCCTTTTGTGGAAACGCATCTCTGACGCCACAAGTCTGTCCATCATTTGTAAGGTGACTATGTGGCATTCATTTACATATTGAAGGATTGATATTAAATAGCGGCACGGCTCTCTTTGCGGTGATTCTAAAGAAATATCCCTGTTTTTTAATAAAATATCTAGCGATGAAAAAAAAAAAGTGAAAGAAACATAAGTGTAAAAAACAATAAAGATAACGTGAGAATGCCGTAGGAAAAATGAATTCTCGCCGTGGGAAATATAAAAAAAAGAGATCAGGCGGGAGGGGACTGACTAAAGCGAACAGCTAGATGGGTTGAATGCAGGAACAGTAGAGAAATAGAAAGGAAGTCGACGCGGTGAAAGAAAGAAAGAAAGAAAGAAAGAAAGAAAGAAAGCAAGCAAGCAAGCAAGCAAGCGTAGAATTCTTAATTTTACAATAACGTGAAGAAATTATCAGGAAAAATAAAAACAAATAAAGAACAGGAATAAAGCGAAAAGGAAAAAAAAGTACTCCGTGGGAAAGATTAAGATTGTGGAAATATTAATGGCGTGTCCAAATAAAATAGAAAATCGCAACTGGATAACAGCCATATCAAAGCTGTTTAGCCTTTAAAGTGAGCGACAAATCAGTGTAATTTCTCAACTTCAACAACCCTGCACGTTTTTTAGCATGCCCGTCTACGCAAGTCCATTTATGTTTCTTCAACATCCACAGAGCCAACCTTTCATTTATACTGCGACTCGGCTGAGCAGATCTTAGTTACAGTTCAAGTGTTTGTCCCAACAGGTAAAACATACGGTACTGAATACAGATTTTTACTTCTATACTAGTTACTATGGCCAGTGAGTCCAATCTGCCCGTTTATTTAAACTATAGTTGTTGGGGAGGGAAAAGAAAGATCGATCCATGTCTTTTAAAAGGTGTAGATAGGTTCGTCTATCGACCGGTTCACACTCTTTTGAATAGGAGTAGATGTTATTCTTTTTTTTCCCTGATTAGTATGGTGTTTCCAGTTCTTTCTAAAGTCTACTTCAACTCTGTACTCCTAATGCTTGTCCTTTCTTACGTTAATGCAAATTCACGCAGTAACCCTCTATCTGAGTGGCTCTTCTGCCTTGTATTGGTGGAACATTAATAAAAGACCTTTTTAATGTTGGAATTGGAAAAAGTCGGATAACAAGAAGGAAGCCTATGATCTTCATTATTGAATTCTCATACGATATAATCTAAAGCCCCTGGAATGATGAAATAATAAAAGATAAGGATAATGAGAAATCGTAATGATAATGGTAATATAAGCCGTTTCCTTATAGGGAAACACCTGACATTTATTGACCGAGCAGCCAGTGCTACCGTCGGTCAAAACCGTAAAAGTAGCGTAAAAGTCAACCTACCCGATTATTATTCCAAAAGTAGCATTAAAAATTTGAGGAAATCAACTGCAATCTTACCTGGGTCAAGGGTACAGCACGGCTGCCCGTATGGGGCTAGATTACTGCACGAATGTGTACCCATTCATTGGAAAAATAAAAATAAAAACACCCGAGGGCTTTCAGATTCTTGACTGAGGCCGCCAAGCTGTACGCGGGACCCAAATAAGATTGTCAATACCATCCTGAAAAGTGGACTTTGCACAATTTTTATTGGTATTTTTGTAATAATCATAATACGGAACCAAACTTAACAAAAGCAAAGTTTTAAGTCAAATTTTTATGTTATTATTAAGAAGAAAGACCAAATGACGATCGGGCTTTAGCCGAGACATATATAAAACCCAACTAAGATTGTAGACATCTCCTAAATGGTAAGTTTCTGCAGATTTTTAATGCTGTTTTTGGAATATTCAGGCTTTTTTTACACCAGAAATGACGCCTGTTTTTTAAATTGGTTACTGGGTCCTAATCTGCAATTTTACCACATTTTTCAGAAAAATAGTTTTCTCAAGTTACACCAGCTGTCATCGCTCTCTCCACAATTCTCCTTCCTAACCTTTTGATTGAAATAGTTTGGAACAACAACAACAACCAATTATTTCGTTATTTTATCTGAGAACTACATCTGCTAGCCATTTTACTTCTTGCTGCTATTGGTAGTCCTGAAGTGATATGGTTTTCTCTTATTTGCTACAGTTCTTTTGTTATCTGCATCAAATAACAGAAAATATATTACTTGAGGACTTTCAACAACAGCAATACCAAAATGGAAATCACATCTGATTCAAAGAAAAAATACTGAAAAAATCATTATGTTCACCTTCCAAACTTCTTCAAATAAAAGGTTAGAAAGAAAGCTCATATCAATACTGAAAAAAGCGATTACAGTTACATGACTTGAGACTAACTGGAGAATGTCATGAGAAAGAAAAGGAAGAATCTCTTGGAATAAGATTGAAAGTAAGACGAAACACAAAATAAGTAGACATGAATGCTCAAGAATTTAAATATAGGGTCGAAAAAAGCAAAGTTCCAGGTTTCAAATTATGGTTTGTAACCATTTTCATGTTCTATGGTATGCATTCTTCTCGTGGGTATTCTGAGGTTCTTGCTCAGAATTAAGCTAAGCTTAAGGAAGAAGGGGAGAAAAAGGTAGTTGTTAATGAGACATAAAATACTGAACTTTGTATTGAATCGAATGAAGATAGACGAAGGTATAAAAAAAATGTGTTAAAGAACATGAGAAAGGAATCGAGTAAATGAAAAGATAGATATACAAATTCCAGAATGCAAGATGTATTATTTCTAAAAACGAACTACAAACAAAAAATAAATGATAAAAATAACAAAAAATTGTAATGATGATATTAACCGTTTCCCTATAAGAAAACGTTTGGCGTTTATTGAGCGAGCAGCCAATACTGCTTCTGGTCGAAATTTATAATATCCTTCTTTTAAAAAAAGAAAGTCCAGCTTCTGTTATCGGTCTTTCCAGTATTAATACGGTTTTCCTTCTTAACCATTATTGGAAACAGTGTGGAATCTAAGCATCATCGTTATTTTTTCTTCCAGTTATATGCATTTTATTTCTTGCTGCTGTTGGCAGTCTTCATACGATTTGATTTCTCTTATTAGGTACAGTTCTTTGTTTGTGATTCTGTAGCTCCAGTCCACAATGTTCAGAAAAGAATTAGCTATGAACCCCAGGCTTCACTCGATAAAAACCTATTTGTTACCACAGAACTTTGAAAGCGTTGCATACGGCTGGCAATTTAGATATTTTTGAACGGGTTTGGCTCCGTTCATGACAACCATATGAAAGCCTCGATCTGTCGAAGCTATTTAAGAAGATGACTCGAGTTTTCAGTTTGATACTCCGGGGTAAAAAAAAAAAAAAAATAGCGGACAAGTCTTTCTGCCGCACTCAATCCATGAAATGAATGACAAAATAAAATTTAAGAAAAAAATGACTGATAAAGCCAAAAAAGAAGAAAAGATGCCTCTGGTGATATGGAGGCATTTACGAAATCCTTATCTTTAAGGGTGTATAATGTGGTCGACAGAATTACAGAAAAACATACACACCCTCCTACTCGCGGTGTTTAAAAGGATTGCATTTGATTTTCGACAGTCTTTTTATTTGTTTGCTTCTAGATGATGTTAAAGAAAAAGTAAAATGTTCGACATTTGGTCTCAAAGGAACGTGCACAGCGTTAGCCAGTTGATAGCCAATGAGATTTAGACAAGTGTCAGATCTCACCAACACTCGTTATGGCGCCCGGTAATTCTGTCAGAATTAAAATGTAAAAGGCTGTTGGAGATTGACTTGGCCTGACACGAGGTCGATTTAGTGAAATTGAAAAAAGAAAAAGAAAAATATGCCCGTATTAATTGGAAAGGATACTTAAAAAAAAAGGCGGAGGTAAAAAAAAAAAAACAGAGAGAAAATATCTTTCAGATGAGGCTGTTCTTTTTTAAACGTCAAAAACAGATTGAAATTTTAATGGGATTAAGGTTTAAGAAATAATTGAATTGAGAAAATAAACAATTTAATTTGTCCTGTTAAAAAATACACTTCGAAAAAGAGATAAGGCCATATAACTGTATTAATCAAGATTACAGAAGTGCCAAAAATAGAGTTAAAGAATATATATATATATATATATATATATATATATATATATATATATATATATATATATTCATTCAAAGCATATTTTCAATGAATAATATAGACATATGGTGTTTACTTATTTCTATACTTATCCTTCTACTTACAATAATTTTGTCTTTATAATTTGCCCCTGAATATTATCTCGGAAAGGATCAAAAGTGTTTGGGTAACAAAAAAAAATGAGCAGTATAAATATAAGTAGACACAATATGTTTATATTATTCAGTGAAACACACACACACACACACACACACACATATATATATATATATATATATATATATATATATATATATATATATATATATATATATATATATATATATATATTCACACATATATTGTTGAATATAACAGACAACGAATGCATATTATGTTTGATCATGTGCGGTTCTATGCTTCGTATAGTGTCTTTTTAGATTCGGGAAAAAATAAAGAAAACACTGTCCAACATTTGGATATTTTTATTATGCTTTTCCTCGATCTAAGCTTTCGCTTCACATGAAACAACTTCAGAGTGGTTATATGGACATTTAAACAAAAACATTCACCATCAAAGTTGACATCCTGTTACGTTTACATACAAGTTTGCTATACGACGATAACAGTCACGGACTAGCAGACTCACGTCGTAAATTCATCAGGCGGTTCTATGATGACGTACAAGGGATAAAGAAATGTTATCAACAAAATCATGTGTTTAAATTTATTGTAATATGTTATGACTTGTTTGAAATGTAATTTTGTTGAGTGTGGGTTGCTTCGTTTTATGTAGATGGCCTCCAATATCTTAAAGTTCTTTTTACTGTGTGTATGTGTGAATATTGCTGTGTTATCAACTAATATCTGTCTAATATTATGTAAGTCTATGTTTTTCTACACCTATTAGGCTGTGTCATAACGTTACGTTTTTGGGAATCAATTGTAATGATGTAATTGTAATTCCAAATAACAACTACTTTCAATATCATAACAAATTATAAAAGCTTGCATACGACAATGTTCAAGTGAAATAACAATAGATTAGCAAAGATGAATCTACACAACAAACTTCAAAAGATGAGGTCCGTAAAACAAAGATAATATCATGTGTGTGTTTGGATCGTATTCTTCATTTAGCATTTTTAAAATGCAATAAAACACGACATGTAGCTATGCATGATCTCCTGTTGAAATAGATAGCATAACTGTGCTCATATCAAATGTTTGGTCTCTATAAAGGTTCAGTAAGAGTCGTGTAAATGTTTTTATCCACCCGGTGGAATTCTGTGAAGCAACTCTGCACGAAATTTCATTTGAAACGAGATTTTGCCAAACTGCTGATTAGCTGCTACCTGTAAATAAGCAACGAAAACATTGCTTTTTGAATGGAGATGCTCAGGATCTACTGCTATAAAGGAATAGAAGAATACGATGAAGAAGCAGAAGAATAAGAAGTAGGAAGAGAGGCAAGAGGCAAAGGAAGAAAAAAGAGGCGAAAAAAGAAGAAAAAGGAAAAAAGTGGAGCGGGAAGAAGAAAAAGGAAAAGGTGGAGCAAGAAGAAGAAAAAAAGAAGAAGAAGAAGAAGAAGAAAGGGCAGAAGGCAAAGGAAGAAAAAGGAGGTGAAGGAAGAAGAAAAGGATAAAGAAGGATAAGGCGGAGCGAGAAGAAGAAGAAGAAGAAGAAGAAGAAGAAGAAGAAGAAGAAGAAGAAGAAGAAGAAGTGCAGGACGCAAAGAAAGAAAAAGAAGCCGATTAAAAAATAAATCGAATTGTAAAGAATACGCGGAGGAACAACAACTACAACAACGAAAAAAAAAGAAAAGGGTGTGGGTGACGAGGAAGAGAAGAAGAAAAAGCGGAGAAACAAGTGAGGTAAAAGAAGAAGATGAAAATGAAGAAGAAAAAGAATTTCGAAAGAAAATAAAAGAAGAAAGATAAGCAGAAGAAGTAGGAGGAGGAGGAATAGGAGTAGTAAGAGGAAGATAAATATTATTAGCAGAATTAGAAAAAAGGATAACCGAAAAAGGGGATATGATAGAAAGAGAATAAAAAGCGATGAGTAAGACAAGAAGAAGAAGAAGAAAAAGAAGAAGAAGAAGCAGTGCAGGACGCAAATGAAGAAAAAGAAAGCGATTAAAAAAGAAGAAGAAGAAGAAGAAGAAGAAGAAGAAGAAGAAGAAGAAGAAGAAGTGGAGGAGGCAAAGGAAGAAGAAGACGGGACAGGAGGCAAAGAAAGAAGAGAATGAAGCCAATAAAACTAGGAAGGAAACAAGACAAAAACAACGGAAAAGACATGGTATTGCTTTTTACTTTAGTTCCCATTATTTTGTCCAGGGAACTTTGATATTTCTGGTCGTCTTTTGAAGGACCTTCTCAGCATGTGCCCAATAATCAATGGATAATATAGTGTTTACAGAAAAGATTCATTTTTTTTGTTTGTTTTTACCACTCCTAAATCTCTCAAAGGTGGTTCGATTGCTTTTCTAATTTCCATTTCATCTTGTGTCTCTGCATTATTTATGCGATGTTCGACACGTTCTTTTGAGTGGATTATTGAGTAGAGCGTAAATATTTTGGCTATATTTCAATATCGTATTTCCTTCCCGCTCAATCAGAACGCAACCAGAACAATCTGATAATCGTGTATGAAGAGGATTGGTAAAAGCCAGTGTTATTTCCGTGTCAAAGTCACGATTGTAAGCGTCTTTAGTCATAAGCTAATTATCAATAGTTAATGAAAAGTAAAGTTTTCAAAGACTTCTAGAACATTATAAAAACTAACCAAACCCACATCATATTTTTGTATTCTTGAAGCAAAAAAGCATTCGCTTTTTTGGTTTCATTTTATCTGAAATCCACTACATGCTTCCTGCGCTATGGTTCCAATAAAATTAGATCTACGTTTGTACTATGTATCATTCATAGTAAATCCAATTACTCTTTTGGCTCCAACGGTGCCCGGTTAATCGACGATGCAAAGTTAATCCACTGCAGACTAAATGCTTACAGACTCAAATATAAACGAGCAATAATTAACTAAGTAAATAATTCTTTCTTTTTATGTGCCGTGTCTCTTCAGGACGTAGACGATTATGGCCCGCCACTTCCCCCTATCCCTTGTAGCTTTCAATAAGTTTTTTATCCCTTTGCTACTTCCGTTAGGCCATGTTCTGTAATCCACTTGCTTAAGCCTGCTAGGTATGTCATGCTGTTGCTTTTTCCTTGTCTCTCTTTCCGTCTATTCGACATGTGAGTATCAGATTCTCCAAGCTCTCGTTTCTCATTACATGACCCAGAAATTTCAGCTGCCTCTTCCTGATGTTGCGTATAAGCTTTCTCCTTTGTTTTCATCCTCTTAAAAACCACATCGTTGCTCACACGCTCGGTCTATGATATCCTTAGCATCCTTCTGTAGAACCATACCTCCGTTGCCTCGAAACTATTCTTCTGCTTTGAGGAGACCGTCCAACATTCGCTGCCGTATAGGAGGATAGATGTCACGTAGATGCTCAGTCTCAATATAAATGACCAATATATGCCTCTATCTGGAATAAATACATGCCTTCAGAATCAAATATAAAAGGCTAGTATTTAACTATTCCCGAGCAAATTTAATATTTACAGATTCAAATGCACACGACGAATATCTGAAATGGTACTACCCATTCCTCACTTGTATTGATACAGTTCAGAAGTGTCTACACTGCCTTGTGGGTGATGAATTTTTCCAATCTACAACCTGTTTCCCAGATAGGAAACAGTGTTAATTTCTCACTGCTCTATTACTATTTCTGCTAATATTTTGCTTTTTCAAAAATCTATTCCTGGTAATATTTTATTTTCTCAAAAATATATAGCTCGTAATATTATTTTAAAAAATGTATTCTTGGTAATATTTTTTTTCTTCAAATATTTATTTCTGGTAATAATTTTTTTATATAATATTTCTTGGATTAAAACCTATTTTTACACTTTTATAATTCTTTTTACCTCAGTTTTGAGGTTAAATATTTGCCCGTAGCTGGGACCCTAACAGGTGCTACCACCCCGGATCAGGGTAGACCTGGGAACACCAGCAATTAAGAGGTGGTCTCACGCTCCTCAAAACCTCCTGATCTGTGACCTTGCTGTTGGACGTAGTTTCTCGTCTTACCCAGGACGCGGCTGACCTGATGGGCCGTCATACCTATATATTATTTTATTTTTAATAAATTGTGGAGAATTTTATGGAGTGATGAGAAAGGTGAAAGAAACGGGGAAAAATTTCGTAAATTATTGATTTCTGTGAAATAATTATATATTTATTTTGACAAAATAATTATTTAAAAAAAAACAAACAAAAAACATGTCAACAGAATTATTTTTTTGAATATATATCGTTGTGCGGTATCATCTGTGCCCGTTATTAATACGCTTCTAATCAGTTCCATGATTCATCGTCAGTGAAGCGTCGCAAAATAAATACCGGTTTCTTTGGGAAAAAAAAATTTTTTTCAACAAATTAACAGGACGAACCGTATTAAAATAATTTTCCATTTATTATTTTTATCCCCCTTGTAACAAAAAAACAACATAAATGTGAAATATAATGATACGTCCCCTCCTGTAATTGTTTAATATTTCTTTTTCTCATGGACACCTCCACTTTCTATTTCTGATCACCTCAATTTGTTAGTTCTGCTGCTAACTGGTTACCTCGTGTTTCTATAGTTGATTAAAATAGCAATGAACACGTTTCCTTTTTTTTTTTCATATTAATTAAACATAAAACACGCCTATCAGTAAAAGTCCCTACGTCCGTTTATATTCAATGTTCTTTTTGTCGACCAAACACGGATATTACCCACGATTTATTGCTCACTACGAAAATGAATCCCAATTACCACGAAGTTTATAAAATTTCTCTAATACTGCATAAAACATTCCCTACTCGCTCGCTGTCAACCCTAAACATAAGCGCTTTTTACACTGATGTTCACTTTGTAAAAGCCCCGAGAGCCACACAAGGTATTGCGTTACAGATTAAGAGGTACAGTTTATGCGGATATGTGGGTAAGATAATGGTTATCCCTAAACTTGAACAGGTTCATAATTGTATTGATCGAAGAACCATCACTTGGGGAGTCGGTTCCATAAAGCAGCGGTTCGTGGGAAGAAACTACTTGGGTGGAACTTAGGTCTTACTAATGGAATACGAAGGAAATGAGTCTGGTTCACTACAATGCGTGTGGCTTGCATGGCCGGTCTTAGACATGAACGTTTGTTCTGGTGAAACCACGGAATGTACTTCGTTTAAACACATTTCATGGAAATAGCGATAGGGCGGGGGGATCTTGCGATGCTTCGTCTGTGAGAAAGAGGTTTTTGGGTGGAAAATAATTCGTCACCCACAAGAATGGGGAGACGCCTTTGGACATTATCGAGGAATGTGAAGACCGGGCATTTAATGTCAACATTACTCCATTCGTGGCCTGATTCTGGCTCTTAGCCATTTTCACAATATGGCGGTTGCGACAAAATATTCTTCTCCTGAGGAATTGTATTGTTGATATTTCATGCCGTTGATCTTTTTATATATATATATACATATATATATTTATTAAAGACATTTTTATGTTTAACGTTCTTTTTATAGATACAAATATTTAAGTAAATGCTCTGTCTATAATAAACAGTATTAAATAACATTTACCGGCCTGAATAGAAAATATTCGTCCTTTGACAGGATTCGAACCTGCATCCTATACGGAACCGTCATTTAAACTGACGTGCCTTAACCGACGCGGCCACAAAGGAGCGTTCGGTAGGCAAGGTCGAATTTACTGCCTATAAACTTCAATCTTCCATGAATCTCGGTTAAGCTCTTTCTTTTTTTAAAACCTTTTTTCCCCTCGAGATTGATTTGATTAGCAAATCAAAAATTCGAGGGTTTTTCGAAAACGAGTCTAGTTATCTATATATATATATATATATATATATATATATATATATATATATATATATATATATATAAATCTGCTAAACTGTACAACCTGATCAAAAGGAAACTGATGTTAGCAATCAGAAAAAAAATACTGTCCAAATTGAGAATTATCAGGGAAAATCAAAATCAAAAATCAAAATCAAAAAGAGTTAAGAGGGAAAATCAGAATAAAGCAGCTACAAAAATTCAACAATCTGACATAGAGATTCACAGTTACATTTTAATAAACAAATATACCTTTCAGAACCTAAGCACAGTATAAGGAAATATGAAATTTTAGTTAGAAACAAAGAAACGAATATTGTACTTCTATTTAACCCCTGATTTGATGAGCAATCTTGATACAGATGAAAAGACTTGGGGCAACTGCTACATGGTTCTACTGGCAAACGCTGAGATAAACTGTGCTAAGAAAATGCGAGTAAAAAAGAAGATTTAAAGAAAATTTGAAATACAACGGAACTAATATTTACAACTAGAAGGAAGTAGTCGAAGTTTCTAGAGAATTTTATAGTCACAAAATATGTTGAAAACATGAAAAGATTAATTGAGAGACTACTTTGTTATTTTATAGCTCATCAACCTTTTTTGGCTTATTTAAAGTCGAAAGATATGTCAGTTTATAAAAAGTGGCTGACAGTACCCAGTGTCTCTAAGTATTGTCCTATTAAATCCCTGATTGGGCACGACATTACTTAACTTTGCCTATCAAACGAAAACCGATGACTCAAAAAAGAAGAAAACAGAGAATAATGTATTTAATGTTTGTAAGATCGGGGTAGTGTTTTAACTGAGGGTGGAAAATGCGACACTGAAATGCGAGGGCGCGTTGGGATAGCGAAAGATGACTTCTAAAAGCTAAGCAACGTATTAAGAAACAGGAGATTGCGCTAGAATCAAAGGAAATCGTAGTGAACTGATATGTAATATAAGTCCTCGTATATGGCATTGAATACTGGCCAATCTCGGAGATGGAGAAGAGAATTGAAGTAACAGAAATGTGGTTCTACAGAAGGATGCTGAGAGTACCATTTAACAGAACATGTGAGCAACAGCAAAGCTTTAAAGAAAATGAGAACAAAAAGACACATAGGCTTAACATCAGGAAGAAACTATTGACATTTCTTGAACACATAATGAAAAAAAGAGGGCTTAGAAAATCTGATACTCACTTGACAGATTGAAGCCAAGAGGGACAGAGGAAAACAATACCTGGCCTGCCTAGCAAGCTTGAGTAAATGGATGGTGGAGCAAGTTTTAGGAGTGATAACAAAAAGATAACATTTATTTAGACCTTCAAAGGACACGGAATTGTGGCGAGCCATGAAAGCCAACTTCCTGTAGGGACACGGTACATAGAAAGAGGACTTGATTGGATTGTTGAACAAATAAAGATTGTAACATGTCAAAAGATAATTAGAACAAGAAAAGGATGGAAGTTAGCGAGAGCCGTTGACATGGCTCAGAAGAGAAGTATGAATGCATGGATTTCGATAATTTAAAACAGATAATTACTTTGAAAGTCGCAAGGTTTGTTCCTCTATTTAATATTCAAGACTACACACATTTATTTTCTAGTAGTTACTTTAGTAATCGTCCTTGTAATTATTTGTGACTAACATCATGCCAGGTCTTCTTGACGGATATTAGTCGCCATATTTTTGTTTGGGAAATAAACGCAAGAATTAGTGTAGAAGCTGTCGCCTTTATTCTTTTTTTGGCGACAGGAAATGAAAGGTGACGTGGAATTGACGAAAATTGATAATGAACAGATGATATCAGTCTATTTGTTTCTTTTTTTTCTTTTTACGCCATTTTATACCTGGAGTCATCATTTAGAAGTACAGTGCTTAGTCCATTTAGAGATTAGTTTTTAGTCATATTTTGTTTCGTTTTAAATTTTCTTCTTCAAAGTCGAATTCAATCACAATTATTACTGAGAATTTACACTTCTATTCTCAGTCAGTATTCACAATTAAAACACGCAATATTTTGTTAAAACTCCGTGCTTCTTTTTGTTTTGTTTCCTGTATAATTCGTTGTTCTTCGTCTTTCTTTACTCTGCGCAAATATCGAACATCTCAATTACAGAAGCCACAGAGTACAGCAAAATGAACGGAGATTACTTAAACGATGCCAATGATAATTTATCCATGTATATCTTATTCACGTTTCCTCATACAAACCGTGAGAAGAAAGCATCGTTTTCTAGTCAAAATACCAAAGCAGTTGCATCTTGTATTAAATTTTATACAGAACAAATACGAAATATAAGTCTAGCATTCGTCATGCTTAGAATATTGCTGCCACATATGGTCCGGTGACCCTGCGGATAAAGTCGCCAGATAATCAGCAATATTATTAATCCTGATCTGGCGGCTCGGCATTAGTCCCTTTCCCGCCGCCGTAAGGTTGCTTCTCTCGGTCTTTTCTGTAAATACGTTCATGGTAATTTTTTCGGATGACATCTTCGATATGGTACCTAGACTTTTTTAAAAAATTTAAGCGCAGTACTAGTTGAGCTAGCTATATGTTCTATGTTAACAGTTTCTTTTCTCGCACTTCTCGCTTGCAGAACTCACTTTCGGCTATATGCTTTCCAGCCAATTTCTAATCTGAAAAACTTTAAATGAAATGCCAATCGCTATCGACTCCTGGTTACTCTTCCCGCTCATTATTAATGTTTCCGTTCTTAATTCTTACACACCCTGTAACTCCTCGTGTCTTAGCAGCGTTACCGCCTGATGATACCAATTAAAAAATTGTAATTGTAGTAAAAACCAACGAGTATCTGTCTATATTCCTGAGATGAGGTATTATGTACACTATTTACATTATTCGGATTATTGTCCTCATCTTTGTCGCCATATTTATTACAATGTTTCAGGTGGTTGGAATGTTGAATTGAACCCTTTATTTCGCTCACTGTAGTAGACTGATCTAGTTCCACGTGTCATGTTTAATGGATGTCACTTATCAGTTATCTCCTGTTAATTTCCCTCTGAAATACCCAGATGTCGTCAAGGACACATGGCACAGTGGATAAAGGCGTTGGTTAGATCCAGTGACAGGACTCAAAGAGTGTGAGTTCAATACCCGGTTAAAGCAGTGGAGAACTTTCAGAGGGAAAATTAACAAGAGATAACTGATAACTGACATCCATCAAAACATCAAAACTTGTTGTCAGTTATCTCCTGTTAATCCCCCTCTCCAAGTTCTCCGCTGCCTTAACCGGGTATTGAACTCACTCACACTCTTTGGGTCCTGTCACTGGATCTAACTAACGCCTTTATCCTCTGTGCCATGTGTCCTCAAAATATTGTACAAAGGTTGATTTGTTTCAGATGCAAAAAATCATGCAACCTTCGTAAAGGGTTTTAATGCATGGCAATTATTTTTACTCATTTCCATCTGTATCTATGTCTGTCACTTATCATATCTGGTCATCTGTAAGGAGATTTTCCAGTATTCACTGTCATGTACGGATATTATTTTACAGTTCAATACTCTTTTCCTGTTTCTTAGTAAGTTGCTTAGCTTCTGGAAGGCATCTTTCGCTATCCCAAAGCGCGTTCGGACTTCAGAGGCGAACTCTCCATTCTTGTACTTGCATGATTTTACTTGCAAACAGTATACCAGAAATTATATAATCAAAATATATAACCAAATATAACATCATTTCTATTCAAATTATTCAATTCAAATTATGTAATTTAAATTATATAATTTAAAGTATATAATTCAAATTACATAATCAAATATAACATAGTTTCAAGTCAAATTATTCCATTCAAATACAAAATATATCATTCGAATTATATTTCAAATAATATGATCAAATTATACAATCAAATATGATATAATTTATACTCAAATTATTCAATTCAAATTATATAATCAAATATAAGATAATTTCTGCTGATAAAGTGCTTAATATATTACTAGAGAAATAATCATTATTAAAATAGCCGCCAAAACGTTAAATACTAATTAAAAGTCAATTCAGGGTTTAGGAATTCTGGAATCATTTTAAAGATGGCTGGAAAACAAGGAACCGGAAGAGAGTTTCCCCTCAAGAAGTTTGAGAAAAGAAAATGTTAACATTTACAGTTACATTTATCCAGTTCATCTTCATATTGATGAAATCTCAACACCAGTATTGCACTTAAATTCAAAAAGGCTACGTAACATAGTATTCAATTAAACAATTGCTGTTAAATTATTTATAGAATAGTAAAGGTGGCGACCTTACGGCGGTGATAAAGTGACTGAAGCCAAGACACCAGATCAGGACTAATGATATTGCAGATGCTTCTTTTAGATTTTATAAAGGAGCTCTGGATAAATATCAGGAGCACTAGACTATATGTGGCAACACTATTCCATGCATGGACGAAAAAAGAACCACCTATCATATATATATATATATATATATATATATATATATGAAAGAAAAATACAGAAAAAAACAAAATTCTGAATATGCATTTTTAATGTTAAAATAAAGTCAACGTCGGACGTTTCGGTCTATTTAAGACCATCTTCATGGACATTTTCATTTAAACAATTAACATTATAACTTATAACAATTTAACACAAAAGACGATGGACATAAGATCCCAACTAATTCAAACAGATAACAGAAATTTTATACAGATCAGCGTTCTGTTTAAATATGATCACGTAGTCGTCTCGTGGGCGATGTTGTTAAGACGTATTCGAAGATGATTTCCAAAAATTAAAATATCAAAAAGTCGATTGAAAAATTTTTATAAACAGTTAAAGAAATCTCTTCCGTTGATGTTGGAATACGTAGTGATCAATTGGTTCTTATATCTTCAACAAGCTTGAAAGTCCTTCCCGTTACAATGCAAATCCAAAAATGATTTCAAAAACGATGGAACAGTTCTAAAAAAACAGTTCGATAAAAATTCCATTCCTTACTTGATCAATAGATTCTATTATTCTCGTCCAAGCTTGAAATCTTCCACGTTATAAAGTAAATTCAGGTTTGTATTTTCAGTAGACAGTATGTAAGCAAATATATGGATATAAATCCGACAGTATGAAAGAAAAATACAGAAAAAACAAAATTCTGAATATGCATTATTAATATTAAAATAAAGTCGACGTCGGAGGTTTCGGTCTATTTAAAACCATCTTCATGGACATTTTCATTTAAACATAATTAACATTATAACTTATAACAATTTAACACAAAAGACGATGGACATAAGAGCCCAACTAATTCAAACAGATAACAGAAATTTTATACAGATCAGCGTTCTGTTTAAATATGATCACGATATATATTTACACGAATGCAGGGTTGGTAGAGATGGAATAAAATTCCGATAATCAAAACCACTATATTTTTTTAAAAAAAGTACTCAATACAAAGTAGAGCAAATAATATTTATTCAAAAATTATAACATAAACATGTTATAACGTCGCTACAAAAATAGCTATTTTGTTTCAACACTTCCGGTATATATCAATGATTGTTTTGATTGCGAAATAAAGTGTTGTGTTTTTTTTTATTCAAAACCAAATCGAACCCCTTCAGTCGGGGAAACATTGTTACATAACCTATGACGAACAATCAGAATATAAGTTTATGAAAATTCAAAATACGTGACAGTGTATTCTAAATACAAAACGTTAGTTGATCAAATTTAATGTTAGACTAAGCTAGAAATCAGTATGAAATAATTAAGCTTTAATTTCACGCTAAGGTTAAAAATTAAAACATTCAGATTCTAAATTAAAACGAGCATTAGGTTTAAAATATTACAAAATTATTCAAAAAATGGAACGAAGGAAAAGAAAATATATATACATACACACAAAAACACACACACACAAATATATATATATATATATATATATATATATATATATATATGTGTGTGTGTGTGTGTGTGTGTGTGTGTGTGTGTGTTATTACTATTCTCAGCTCCATGCCAATCCGGTAAATTCGACGCTGATTTGAAAAGTATTAATAAACGCTACAAAACTAAGGGACAAGTTAGACAATGTAGACGACACGACAAACACATTCGCATCCAAATATACAGGCAAATAAATATAACTAAACATATATGCACACAAATATAAAAACGAAACAGGAAATAGAAGAAAATGAAAGAAAGAAAAAAGAAAGACAAAAAAGGGAAAAGGAAAAAAAAATTCAAAAACTTCCAAAAAGGAAAATAAAAGTAAAAATAAAGAAGAAAAAGAGAAAAAAAAGAAAAAGAAGAACAAACAAAAACAGAAAGAACAAATCACATATCCACTATCCCTCTCCTCATCCTCTCTTCTATCACTCCTATCTGCTCTCACTCCAAATCTTCTGCAACCCCCTGCATCCTAGTGGCTTCACGCCTTGCTCGGGGCGTAATGCTTAAAAAAAAAACAAAAAAAAAAAAAACAAGCGTATACCAATAAAACCAAATACTAGCAATCACACGCCTGTGCCCATATACAACTAATTTAGCCGGCCACGGGAGCAGCCCGGCCTTCGGGATGGGTTGCGACCATGGTAAAGTCTAGTTTGGACCATATCAGGACCTGCTAAGACAAGCCAAGACCAGAACTTGACTAAGCTTTGACCAGCTTGGACATGTTATGACCAAAACATTGACTAAGCCTTGACCAGCTTGGACATGTTATGACCAATCTTTGACCAGTGACCCTATGCGGAAACGCTTGGGTTTTCCCACGAAAAACGACCTTGTGTCACGTCTTGACCCCGTGGGAGTCAAGTAAATACCGCCCATATACAAATAAACAAACTCACCAATATTCTAGCACAAATACAATAATAAAACGACACAAATTATCCATCAAAATATTACATATCTGAACAAATATATAAGTAAAAAAAAAAGTGTTTTTTTTTCAAATACCAGGTTTAAACAAACTAAATAAATAAATGAAGGAAAAGATATATATATATATATATATATATATATATATATATATATATATATATATATATATATACATACACACATAAAACCTTCAAACATATACGTATACATATATAAAGAAAACCCGGATAACTAAATTGCAAGTTCAAATATAACACTGATGCATACAAAAAAAAAAAAGTAAAAATACAAAAATAAAAACACACTGAAACACGTTCGTATACACATATTAACATAAATACATATAAATAAATTACATAAACTCAAATACTCAAACATAAAGATATATATATATATATATAAATATATAAATACACAAACATAAACAACCACATACAAAAATACATAAAAACTTACACATACACAGACATGCACAAATACAACCATATAAAACAAAAGTAGAAACAAATGCACTAACATAAATACAAACATGCTGAATAAGATAACCATATTCATGCAAAATTAATTCATGGCGAATCACAACTATTCAATATCAACTTGATAATCTAAGTTATGTTAAATCATTATCAAATAAGAGTAGATAGTAATTA
Source organism: Acanthosepion pharaonis (assembly GCA_903632075.3). NCBI lineage: Eukaryota > Metazoa > Mollusca > Cephalopoda > Sepiida > Sepiidae > Acanthosepion > Acanthosepion pharaonis. The sequence continues at coordinate 131,263 of CAHIKZ030004362.1, read as the reverse complement.
ACGACTATGGACCAGGTCAAAAACTATATATATATATATATATATATATATATATATATATATATGTGTGTGTGTGTGTGTGTGTGTGTGTGTGTGTGTGTGTGTGTGTGTGCATGGATCTAAAGAAAATAATTAAGGGACCAATAACTATAAAATAAATAATAATGATACAAACTTGCAATACCATTTCATAGTTACGCATAATAATATTTCTACCCTACTCCAAGGTAAATGATGAGCTATATTTACAGTTAACAGTGAGTTCATTCCTTTGGTTTATTACAGGTTCGAACTGTCTTAATTAATTTCCATTTAACAGTAGGAGTTTTGTTTCATCTCTTTTAAACTTCAAAAGTACTTGGACAACGACGTACTGTATTTATGAGAACTACTTTTGAAGGAAAATACATGTTGATTCAACGTATTTTAAACGTATTTTTAGTACTTCCAATGTAAATGTTTTTATATTCGGGTTTTCAAGTGTAGAAATAGTACTGAGTTAAACAAGGGAACTAGCTTGGCACTTATGTTGTAATGGACAATTCTAGGGAATTCCTACAATTACATCCGCCAGTATTAGTATTATTATACTTAGTAACATTTAACGCATCATTAAAATCCGTCATGCTTCATGAAGTCCTATACTTGTTGAATATTATCTGTTTATCCATTATTTTTTATAGACAGAATATATATTAGATAATTGCCAGACAAAATCCATTTCATCATATATATATATATATATATATATATATATATATATATATATATAGCAAAGACATAAGAAAGTATGGTTACTGGAATAAAAGAATAATTATTTTTATTTTAAAGTCGTATGGTTTTATGTTAATTTTAGATTTTAGTGTTTGTTTAAACTAATAAATATGTTCCTTTGTCATATCCTCTTCAGCCAGTGTGCCTTGAAGATCTATTTGGGTGAAACCTAAGTAGGTAGTTCCTGGGTCACTAGGATTATATATATATATATATATATATATATATATATATATATATATATAGATAGATATAGATAGATAGATAGATACACATATACTTGCTGTCCCTGACGATCCGTTTAGGTGAAACCTAGGTAGGTTTGTCTGGCTCACTAGGTTTATCTAGGTCTGCTCTACGGTTGTATTGAGCTCTTTTGTTAGTTAGTTGTTTACTCGTATCGGTTTTTTTTTTGGGCTTCAGACCTGCATCTGTGCGATTTTTGTCGACAGAAGTTCATGTTTGTAGTTCTTTCTTTTTTAAAACCTTTTTTCCCTCGAGATTGATTTGATTATTAGCAAATCAGAAATTCGAGGGTTTTTTCAAACGAGTCTAGTTATATATTAAAGAAATGGACAAGGTCCGACAATTTATTTATTAAAGACATATTTTATGTTATCTATATATATATATATATATATATATATATATATATATATATATATATATATATATATATACTTTTTTAATTTGCTATTTCGTTTTGGGTAGTATGCTTAGTACTGGTGAGAGATTATATCCAGTTATACAATGCTCAATACTTTCGCTTCGAGATATTTTTTTTAAAAAATGTGTACACGCTTAGTGATCAGGTTCGATCTTTCATAGAAGCCAATACTTGAAAAATTCTGTGAACTTTTTCGTGTGGGCATGTAGTTTTTTGTGGAGCTTTGCATACAGAAGAGTTTATTCCAGCTTGCTGCTATTATATTCGTTTCCCATATCTTCAATTAAACCCTCTGTCTGGTCATCTTTAGTACACTGGGATACATGAAAAGGTCTATTGAATGAATTGATGACTTTTCACCAGACAGCCCATATTGGTCATATCGCAAGAATAATTAGAGGAGTTATTGAAAAAGACTCGGGCTTCTCCCAATTACTTGCTAAGAGACCAAATCAAGATATTTGATGTGGCTACCAAAATAGAAAGATGGTCGATTATCGATCGGTCGAATAGCTGATGAAATATAATAGCGTTTTATTGATAGAGTTTTGACGGTTAAACCGGAGTCAATATTGGAAAGGTCCTTGATCAATGGAATATTAAAGAAAGAATAAAGAGTTCATTTGCACACATGACAATAGCGGTTTGGAATAAAGAGACTTTAGTATGGCATTTCTCCTTAAAGATCATCGGGTGAGGTGTGTGTAACAGATGAAGAATATTATACCTTCAGATAATTTATGAATAAAGATGAAAGGGTGAATGTAATCCTGATCAATATGTTCACGAGAATTAATCCTCAATTCATGTTAAAAGTTAGGAAAATTTTCTATTAGCATACTATCTAATCACCCATATGGGATTGATTACTAGACAATTTAATTGCAGGATACTGATCAATCGATACAAGCCTCAAAAGCAACTAAATGTAGAGGATTATTTTGTGGACAAGGAATTGTAAATTATGAGCTTACGTAGGATAGTTAATGGTTTAACCAAGATTTAAAGATGTTCAATAGTAATGGTTGGGGAAGTATAATACAGAGCAGTAGAGGGGAAGAGGATAGCAGGTGAGGCGGTAAACCAATCAAAAATTTAAAGTTTGAAAAAATTCTTATGCCCCAAAATAAATTTGATTGCAAAATTTGAAAATTAATATGGATTAAAAGTAATTGCATGCATGTGTCCCAGTATAAATAATTAATGACCGATTTTGTCATTGTGATATTTTTGTATTTTTGTATTACATCAAGTATGAAGTAAATATTGACTAAGTTTCGCAAATTGGAAGAGTGTGTTATCAATGATAAGGTTCTGATTTCGAATCCGTGGTTATCTCCCTTTAATCTTCTCTCTGATTTTTTTTTATTTTTATTTATTTTTAAATGTACTTTTTAAAACATAAAATTGGGTGTGAAATGAGAAAATTTCATTGAGAGAATGCGAAACAAAGAAAATGTTTGGGAATCACTGCTCTAGAGATTCTTTTCCATACAGTTCCTGCAAGTTAAAGAGTGTGAAGCCCTGACAAAGTTTTTGAAACACTTTTGAGGCGAGAAAGGGAAAACTGGGTATCTCCAGCCCAGATTAAGCAACAATGCTCAACTTTTTGTCAGATCTTGTCATGGAAGGTGAAATCAGATACTTTCTAGAATAATATACAGATCCAGCCTTTTTACCAGTGTTTTTAGCGATGAGTCGTATATATATATATATATATATATATATATATATATATATATATATATATATATATATATATATCCTTTCACTCAGGAAATTCGAAAATGCCACTAATATACAGGGAGTGAACGTGAGAGAAAAGACTGAGTATAGGTAAGTTGTAGTGAAGGACAAAATATGAACGAAATTCAAGAAGATTGAAAATGGCGAGCGATATTGCAAATCATATTTTGGAGGTTGTAGTTATCAGGTAAGCAAGGAGTGCTATAAAAGAAAACGTTGGAGTAGAAATGGTAGTTGCATTTAGCTATATTAACTGTATGAAAAGAATAAAGAAATTCGCTGAGCAGCATCAACAACAGGGATCTCATTGAATAAATATACCTTTCTTTTTCTTCTATTCACGCACTTAAAGTGGTTTATTAAAATGTTTAACCAGTGTGCATAAATGAATTCTGCAGTGAATTCGATTGCCTGATGCTCTCTGCTCCCATTCGACTTGACCATGGAAGAAACATTGTAATATTGTAATAATTGGTCAATAAAAATTTTGATTGCTATAATATTATTATTACTATTATTATTATTATTGTAGAATAATTTATTTGCATTAAATTAGTTTTTGTTTAAAAATAAAGCTTAATTATATAATATTTCTTTGATTATTAAAACCTCAAAATTTTTATTGGTGAAAAATAGAATATTGTTGTCGTATGTGAAATAGCTACTAAAGGGTCCACCAAGAAAAAAAGGGAAAAAGGGTCCTTCCATGCAAGGGCAAATGGTAGATTTGTAAATGTGCAAGATAGATTCTGACGAGAACAATTCTGGCACGATATATAAGTTCCAGCTCTGTACTGGGGCGAAACTGAATCCCAATAAATGCTCAAAGCAGGGCCCCTCTTTGAGAGTACAAGCATTTCTCGTGAGTGGTGTGAATTCAAAGCCTGCTCAGTGATGGTGAAAAGTTATTGACTTGGCTTTTGAGGTACTGAATATTTCAGCTCAGTTTTCCCCTATTAGTCTGTTAAAAGTAGATCAAATAAAAGATTGGCTGCCAATCTCTGGTCCACTAGATCTATTTTTTTAGATATTTAAATTTTTATATCTGCATATATATTTACAATCTGAGAATATTCGAAGGCTGATCGTTAATATAAAGCAGAAAACGGGTAGGATTTAGTATTGAACCTTATCCGACGCTTACATTAATCTCATAGGTTTCTAAAAGCTTGACCATTGAAAATGACTTTCAAAGAGCCTGCAAAGAGAAGGTCTCAATGATTGCTAGATACCTTCTGTTGATTAAATAGCCGGAGCTTTTTGTCTGGCAACACTCTGAGACGAAGAAGGGAAATGAAGAAATTGAAATGTAGTTCTACTGACGAATATTGAGAATAACTTTGAGATGACATGCAAGCAATGTGGAAGCATTAATGGAAATTTAGACGCTACAGAGGAACTAGGCAGAAATAAACAGAAGAAATCCGAAGACTAATAGCAATCGTAAAAGAAACGTTCCAGAAACTAAGCAAATAAAATGACAAAAGAAAAAATAATGAAAAGAGTGTGGAAATATGTGGTATCTAATCTCTTATGTGGGAGTAATAACAGGACATGCTTACGGCTGCATCACGTTTAAACACCGGTTCCTGTACGATCACCGAAGTTAAGTAACATCGACACTGGTCAGTACCTAGATGGGTGACCGCAGGAATGCCAGGTACTTCTAAGCTTGGATGTGCAGGGGTTGTAATAGATGTGACGTCGTCCCCTGGGCGCAGCGCCAACTGTGACGTCCTATCCTGGTCTACCACGCCACCAATTGTGACGTCCTCGCCGCGGCGCTAGCTTTTCGCTCCTCGCTGCTCTGTTCGGGTGTCGCCGCTCCAAACGTGACGTCCGCCTTTCGCGTCAGTCGTATTGTCCTGTCATGTGACGACCAACTGGCTTGGTATCGGTCGCGGCACCCAAATGTGACGTTCTAACCTTTTGGTGATTCGGGTGGGAATCTGTTTAGATTTGATATCAGCCTCGTCGTTCCCAACTCGCTTCCAACGCCTGGTTACCAAAGTAACTGCATTGATCTCCAGTCTCCCTACCCACGTTGTGAATTGATCTTAGGCAGACGAGATCAATCAGTAGTTGGGGCCGTAATGCAAATCGGGTTTAACGGGGGTGATACCACACAAATATGTATAAAAGAAAATAAAATGAAAACTCAAAAGTTCAAAGTATCAAAGAAAAAGATAACAAACTTTATGTTTAGTTGTTCGATACATAGGACCGCGTCTATCTCCCGACCCGTTCTATGGATTGTGACACGTTGTTTTCCGTTAGGCGAGTTTTAACGCTTCAATTTGTTTGCTCTTTAAGAAATTGGTTTTTCGGTGTGTCTTCGGACGAAAGTCGAAAAAAACTTATTTTGGTGGTCTAGATCTAAGTCGCTCTTCAAAATAATTGTTCTTGGATTGAAGAGGAGTCCGGAATATGCGTGAATCTTGGTCAGCTATCTGCGAGGCTTGCTTCAACTGGAGACTGACTCTGGGAACTGTCTCGAACTCAACTCGAACTCAACTGATTTCTGCTCGCTGCGGCTTCGGTTATATGGACGCCGACCAAAACCGGGGTGGGTTTGTCGGCGTCGGGGGTTCCTCGATAATTCTAATTACATATCCTCCTCTCTGGTTAGGAATTTCCACTTTTTTCCATTTTTGGGAGCCTTTTCTTACTCCCACCTTCTCACCATACTTCAGAGGGGCGTGAGCTGCCCTCCCAACTTCTTCGTAGCAGCTTCTCATACCTATCCTCTGGCTGGGCGGCGACAGCTTCCTTCGTGCGTCACGTGATCACCACTCGACCAATGATGTCTTAGTCGGGCGTGGACAAATCCGCGGCTTTGTTTCAGGAAAAAAAATATCTTGCTTAACTAAAAAAAAAATTATCTTTTCTTTTCCTTTTCTTCCTCTTAATCGCAGTTATCATTTTCTCTAGCCGCAAACAGGACAAGACGGTGGCCATAACTCTTGTTCTACACCTGGACTTCGTCCGTCATCTTATCGCTAATTATCCGAATGGGTGGTCTTTTTAACGCGGCCAAACGTCGCCCCGAAAAGAACATTTCTAAGTTCCCATTCATTTCCTTTCGGTACATATTTCTGATAACATAATTTTATTATCGCAGGCTAAAGATGTTCCGTCGAAAGAAATCGGTCAGTGGACACATCGTGTGCGGCTTTTAATTTTTCATATCTATCCAAAGCCCTTTATTCCACCTGTTTTCCGTCACTTATCGAAATAACATTTTTATTTGGATTTTTCTTTGGCCAGTCGGCCAGCAGTTTGTTTACGTATCCCAGATAACACAGCCGTCGCCAAAACACACCCGATTCCTTTATCCACTCAGAATTTCCCTGTCATTGTAATGACACTCTTTCGCCATTTGTTACTTATCAAAATATCCTTTACACATTGTCTCTTAGCCATGGTGTTCTGCTTATCATCCACGCTTTGGGTCTTAGCCTCTCCTTTCCTTCTTTTCTTTCTTTTCTTTTTCTGCCTCGTTAAATGGTGCCACATAGATAATGGCTTGGAATTGTTAATTGGAGATCCGAGTTCCAATTTCCGTTGGATTCGTTATATTCACTTAGGCGCAAATGCTCTTTGGAAAGGAATAAATCCACGTCTTCCACAGCTATGGCTTAATTAGTATGACATATCCCTAAAACAAGTGTTACCTTAAAAAGTCATTATTATATCACCAAATATATATATATATATATATATATATATATATATATATATATATATATATATATATATAGATAGATAGATAGATAGATAGATAGATAGATATAAGTGAAGGAATATTTATCTATTGACCGGTCGATGGAAATAAATAAATATATTATCTCTCTATCTATCTATCTATCTATCACCCGATTTCCTAATTTCCTATATTTAAAAGCACTATATGTTAAATTTTTAATCTTTTTTATGTGTACTGAACACTTATTTTAATACTACTGTTTCCTGTGATAATTCAGTTCTGGCCATTAATTTCTTTTATATATATATATATATATATATATATATATATATATATATATATATATATATATATATATATATATATTTGTCCTGGAGTAATAAGGTGCCTCATAGTTTTCACGTACGGTTTCATTTTCAAGTCATTTAGCCACTGGTCTTTGGATTGTCATAGCTGAAATTCCACTCACTCTCACGTGTCAAACGTCTTATGGATTGAGTTGGATCTTTTCTAATTGCTCTATTTATCTCTAAGTTGAAATGATGATCTCTCTTCCTGTTCTGAGCTACTGATCTAGTTTTCCTCTGTACTGTTCCCTCTTTTATGGAACTCAATCAGAGTTATCTTGATGGCTATTGAATCGGCTTTAAAGATGGAAGACAGAGTAGGAATTTTTGATACTGTTGTTGAGTGTCTGATCGATCTTCTTAGTCTCACCATTGCTTATTTGGGAAGACGATGGGTCTGACACAAAGCAATTTGAACTTGTTCTCTTTTAAGCTGAATAACTCAAAATGTTTTTCAGTGATTCTTATGAAAAATCGCGTCAAGATTGCTAAACGCCTTACCGGAAAACCTGAAGAAAATTAGTTTAGATGCTTTTTATATATTAAACAATTTACACGATTTGGACAATTTTGCTGTTAAACCGCTTATATATATATATATATATATATATATATATATATATATAAATAATGTTTAATATATACATACATACATACATATATATATATATATATATATATATATATATATATATATATATATATATATGCACGTTTCATTAACAACGACGGACAAGGTACTCCGGTTAAGCTTTTTAATTAATTTTTTCTTGTGTTCGCGCAAGCTATGTTTTTGGGACACAGAGTGTGAAGAAACTGGCCAAATGTTTTACAGTTCTATAAATGAAGGATTGATACCTAAATATACAATCATATATATATATATATATATATATATATATATATATATATATATATATATATATATATATATTGCTGTTATAGCCGTTAAATTCACTCAGTGTAATACAATTTTGACGTCGTACTGTATTTATCTAAACTAAGTAAATCTAACTTTATACTGGTGTTATTAGCAAAATGAGTAGTCAAACATGCAAATTACAAATATCAAAATCAAGCAAGTACAAAAATTTAAATACCTAGTAAGTGTTTTAACAGGGGATAGAATGTGTGATACCGGAATGCGAAGCCGTCTTGGGATATCCAAATGTCCCCCCCCATACCAAAGTCTAAGCAAAGTCTTAATACACAGAAAAAAAATAGTTACAAATAAAGAACAGGGCACTGAACTGTTATGTAGTATCTGTGCTAGTGAATGCTCGACAATCTCCACACGAATAAAGAGGAAACTTAAAGCAACAAAAAAAGTGTTTATACAAAAGAATGTTTAGAATATCATGTACAGATAATGTGAGCAGTGACGAAGTTTTAGAAAAATGGAAACAAAAAGGATACTTTGACTTAACTTCAGAAAGATTCTGTAGAAATTTACAAGGCACATAATGAAGAAAGAAGGCTTGGCAATTTTGATACGCACAGGGCAGATTGAAGGCAAGAGTGACAGAGGAAAACAGCGCATTAATCTGACAAGATTAATATATAGAGTAATGAATAATTCATCTGACAAGATTAATATATAGAGTAATAAATAATTAATCTGACAAGATTAATATATATAGTAATGTATAATACACCTGACAAGATTAATATATAGAGTAATGTATAATACACCTGACAAGATTAATATAAAGAGTAATGAATAATTCATCTGACAAGATTAATATATAGAGTAATATATAATACACCTGATAAGATTAATATATAGAGTGGTGAATAATATATCTGCCAATATTAATATATAGAGTAATGAATGACACATCTGGGAACTAGGTGTTTCCAAGCAGAAAGCGTGATGCAGTTTGCAACGGCTAAATAATTTACGTTTGATAAAGTAAAACATACAATGGTGATTTTAGATGCGTAGTTTAGAAGTGGCACAATGACGAAAGTGTGGGGTATTCAACTCACTATTCAATCATCATTGATCTACAGAGACAAGCATGCTAAACATTACACCATGTTGAAGAAACCAAAGTGTAATTTACTCCTTTTTTAACAGGAAGCTGATTAGAATTTTCTTCTTATGTCTTTCGTGTTTTTCCTTCTGAACCAACAATTCACTCGGATTCTGCTCTTTTGTTAATATTTCTACCATCTTTTTTTTTCACGAAGAATGAAAAAATCGCTTCCAATTAATCTCCACCAAATTCCCAGAATCCCTGTTTAAAGTGCCATTATCCAAATAAGCATGACACGTTGCATGTCTAATAAACCATGGAAATGTTTTTCAACTCTGTCTGGAATCTCCATACCTGTGGGTATTTTTGATTATATTAAATTATTTGATTGTTTTATGTTTTACGGTTTATCAACCTTTTGTAAGTTTTTTAAAACCAGAAAATCCTTATAGATTGTAAGATTTGTTTGGCGATAATAATGAGTTACTGAAAAGTCCCCCAAATTAGCCTATAGCTGGGATAGACGAGGGTATTTGCGTAGAAATGAATATCACGAACTCGGTTCTGTAATCTCCAATTATGTACCGCTATCTGTTAAACCATCTGCACATCCAAGCTTACAGCCTTTGGTGTTCCCACGCGGTCACCCATCTAGGTAATGACCAGGACCGACGTTGCTTAACTTCGGTGATCGTATCAGCTTATTTAGCTTCTGATTTGACTAAATACATGAAAAAATAGAACGCTATCTAGAGATAATACCAAGACTTATTATCAGTAGGCATAATCTTAGCAATCTAAGATATTTGCGTCTATTTCAAATACGAAGTATCCAATATAATAGTAGCGTTTGAAGTAATAAAATGGTCGGATTAATGGATCGGATTAATGGATTTGTTTACGTTTCCGGTACGAAACTGAGTAGATATAAAGCATTCCAGAAAATAATCTGAGTAATGAATAATACGCCTGACAAGATTAATATATAGATTAATGTATAATACATTAAACAAGATGAATATATAGAGTAATGTATAATATCATGTAAATAATTTTTTCCTTAAAAAGGGAAATAGAAGCCCTGTGACATTCTTCGTGGCCGAGCAGTAAAGCACACGGGATCAAAAGATAGTTTCTCCTGCGGTGGTGGATTCAGTTTCGATCCCAGCCGGGGTACGCATTTTATTTAATATGATTTCTCGGATGCACGATAGACGTTTAGCATCCCGGTACCACCTTTTTTTTTATCAATATCAATTTTCGTACCAAAAGTGGATCACAGAGCTTATTCAGCTTTGTAAATATTTTTCAGAAAATCTCAACTTCTAATTGGTCACTTAATATTTAATAACATCGACCTACTTCTTGACCTACTTCTTGACCTGACCAGAAAGATAATTCCGCCCAAATCTATCAAGCTTCTGTGAGCCTATCACGTGACCAAAGTTAGCAATAAAATATGAAACGTCTTTCAATCTTCGACAGTGCGTCGATCGGAATCCTTTGAACTCGTCACACAGTTCCAGGCTTTACATTAAAGTTCCTTAACATGATTCCAGCCTGAGAGAACACTCATTCACACGCAATATTTTATGACGAACAATCAACTCAAGTTTTCTACATTCAACTTAATACACGAATCTTTTTCCTACGCTTTCAAGCTCAACGTTAATTATTGCAATTAACATAAACATAACTTGTTAAGAACCACTTACCCCAACTAGAATATTCTCTTCGAACAAGTGAAAACAAATCAAAGAGTGACAATTCCGTAAACCTTAAAGTAAGTCGTAAACAATATTTCTCTATTTCGAATACAAACTTGAACTGTTTTTTTTCTTAAATTACAATAATATCCAAATATACTTTCTCATTATTGTATATACTATTCAACAAATTATAATCTATCAAACCAGAACTTTGATAACTTTTCATCTAAACATAAAAGGAGGTTTGGAGTTTTTAAGACAACCTCTTTACTCCAGTTGTTTTTGTATCTTTTGTTTATATAAATATTTTATTCATTGTTGTGCAAAAACTGTTGTTTCTCATGTTGTCTTTATTTTATGTTTGTTGAATACTAAAATTTAATGTGAGATGAAATTAAGAATTTCATCACACAGCCTAATTTACTCAACAATTTTTTATTCATATAATTTAATTCATTAACACCTCTCCAGACGTAAAACACACTGTTTAAGAAATAAACATTGGCGTCTATTTCAAGTATGATGTATCCACTATAATAATGTTTGGACTGATAAAAAAGATAATATATGCAGATGAAACTCTGTTGAAGGAAGAGATAGAAAGCAAATTACAGCTTCTCCTACACAAGTTAGTAAAAGAATCGAGAAGGATGAATAATCATCGCTGGATAAAAAGTAGCGTATATGGTTATCATCAGATGTGAGCTATGAATTGAAGATATCAAAATCAAACAACAATAGAAGTATAAATGTTTTATCAAAGGACAGAAAAAAATGACACCGAAACCTGAAGGATTATTGGATTAGAAGAAGGTGCCTTCCAAAAACTAAACAATGTACAAATAAACAAGAAAATTTCGCTAGAAACAAAAAAGACGTGTGCTTGGTTGATAGGTAACATTAATCATTTTATATGGCAGTAAATACCGGATAATTTCGTAACAGATGAAAACTTGAGGTAATAGAGATGAGGTTCTGCAGAAAGATAGTGAGAATTGTCAGAAATTATGATTAACTGGAACAAAATAATCGTACCGCAGAGAAAATTATTTGAAAAATAATAAGGAAGTCGTACCCGGGGTGGGGAAAGTTGAAAGAAATAATTTAATTGAACTTTATTTTCCGTTACAATAAACCGACGAGGAGCGTGAACCGGGCGATATATTAGCATATCGTTCGGCCGATACTAACCATCGGTCTTTTGAACAGGAGTAGAGTTTTGTCCCGTTGTTAATGTTTAGGGTTGGGTTTTCGGTTTCTTCTAAAATTATTTAATTCTCTTTCACTCCCAATATCCCCTTGCGTCTTAGTGGCATTTTATAAAGTGTTACCTATAATTTTTTAAGCGTAGGTTAGATGTGGCACAATGCCGAAAGTATGGAGCTATTCACTATTTAGTCATGATTGATCTAATAGTACAAGCTTACTGTTATATCTCGTGCAAGATATAATAAACAAAGTAACCCGAGAGTTGGTTTCAATAATAGGTTTATAATCGGATGTAGGTGTGTCAAATACAGAGACAGAGTCGGGAGTATGCTAACCTCAATAGGTGTTAACAAACGAAGACCTTTTCTTACTGTCCGCTGTGGTCGTACTTAATCAGCAACCAGTCCGTCCATTATCGTGAATGGGGAAGTTGGGTTATATCATCACAACACTTACTATTACACCACGCTGACGTGCCGAAGGTATAACTTATAATGTAAGTGTTTTATTTTACTAAGTGTAAAGGTTAATGTTTAATGCTTCAATATTGTTTGAGTAACACGATTATTTTGATAAACAAACAAAACACTGCATGCACATTTCAAACTGACTAAAACTACCTTAATGTAAAAAACGATATTCCTTCTTTAACATGAAGCTCTGTCACAATTTTTTTCTTATTTCTTTTTTTTTTTTTTTCATTTATACCAAAAATTCCTTTTAAAGTCTTTTCACTATTATCGCCTTCTCTAGGATGAATTGATTAAAAATAAAAGGATTTTTTACGGGGTTAAGTTACTAGCTCTACGCCCGGCTTGTTTTGAATTCAGAGACATCATTTTAATTTAATAGTTGCCAATCAGGACTAGAGTGCCCAGTCAACCCTTCTGTTTTTCTAATAATTGGGAGAAGAAGTGAAATATGCATACCTCTGCAAGAGCGAAATCTGCGCAGAGGCAAACGCAACAGCCGCAGCTTGAATCTGAACGTGGCACACACACACCAGCTTCGGCACCAATAACTGCTACGCCACGCGCATCTACCCTTATATTTTTACGATATTCATCCTAGCTAGTATCTCCCCATCATAATATGACAACTGGGGTCAGGGGTATAGGCAGATGACGTTCTGTAAAAAACGAAGGAAGGATTTTGAAAACTTTTGCTTCCTCATCAACGGATTCTGCATTCAAACATTTCCTATGCTTTAAAAGCATGCAGACATTCTTTTTTTATCGACTGACTTTCTATTTTCATCTCCGAAATAAGACACGACTTCTTTGGGTTTTTTTCTCTAAATTTAGAATTTGCACAACGTTTCCTATTTCGTAATCCAATTCTTTCACCGATTTTCAAAGTTTATATTACACATCCCTTTCTTGCGAAGACAATTGCTGCTAATATTTCATCATTGAAAAAAGAAAGTTTTTTTGCAATACTTTTGCGAAACAAATGTAAAATCAAAGAATATCCAATCAAAAACGCAATAATGTGTTAAATAGCAGTACACAATGAGTTCTCTTATTATCAGGTGACATCATGATACCCAATTATAAATTTGGTAATATGCAATAAGAAATTTGGTAATACTCAAGTATAAATTTTCTATGACTCAATAAGAAATTTGATATACTCAATAAGAAATTTGTTAATACTCAGTAATAAATTTGGTAATACTCAAGGATAAATTTGTTAATACTCAAGTATAAATTTGGTAATACTCAAGGATAAATTTGGTAATACTCGATAAGAATTTTGTTAATACTCAAGGATAAATTTGGTAATATTCGATAAGAAATTTGGTAATACTCAAGTATAAATTTCGTAAAAACTCAATAAGCAATTTTGTAATACTCAAGTATAAATTTGGTAATACTCAATAAGATATTTGGTAATACCCAATAAAAATTTGGTAATACTCAAGTATAAATTTAGTAATACTCAATAAAATGTATAAAATTAGTAATACATAATTATAAATTTGATATTACCCAATTATGAATTTGATAATATTCAATTATACATTTGATAAGACTCAATTATAAATTTGTTGATACTCAATTATACATTTGATATTACTCTATTAGACATTTGATAATTCTAAATTCTAAATTTGATAAAACTGAGTTAGGAATCTGTTCATACACAATTATAAATTTGGTAATACCCCATTAAATTTGACAATACTCGATTATACATTTGATAATATTCAATTACATACTTGATAATATTAAATTATAAATTTGAAAATACTCAATTATACATTTCACAATACTCAGTTATAAATTTGATAATATTCAATTACAAATTTCTAAACACTCAATCACAAATCTCACAATCTGTTTCTTATGCTGTTGCATTTCGCTTAGATTAGATTCGGAATGTAATGTGCATTATTCATGAATGAAATAAAACTCAATACACACGTTTCAATCTATTAACATATTGTACTTATTCGTAAATAAAAACATTATATTTGCTACAACAAAGGTTCAGACTTACGACCACATCACGTTGAAACAATAATAAATCTTGGTATTGACTACGTCTTCCTTAGGATAAAATCGCTTCCTATTGTCATGTATTTACATCCTTGTGCAAATTAATTGAAACGACCGCTTTAATTTCCTTTCTTTCAGCATACGGTCAGTTTTAGACCCACTGGAGTAACAGGGTTTAATATAGATTTCTAATTTTTCTCAGATTAGATAATTTGCAGTAGTGTGCAGTAATATTAATCTAATTGCATCAGATTTTCATCACGCCCATGCACTATTGTCTCGACTGTCGATTAGTTGTCATACTACCATTGTCTGCGATGGACGTAACTCCGAGGAACGTACGAACATCGTAACGCTGCTCGAACACAATGGCAAGCCTTACCAGTTATCAAAACAAAATACTATAGACTTGCCCGGAAACTCTCCTGATTTAAATCCTATCGAGAATTTGTGGTCAATCTTCAAGGAACAACATCATGGTATAAACATAGGGAGTACTAACATGTGTAGTAGGTTAGGTTTAATTGGAAAAAATCGCGAAAAAGTAAATAATAACAGAAGTATTTGTTTGTTTCAATTAATTTGCACAAGGGTGTAGTCAAATCAAAAGTGCATATGATCACCAACGCTTAGCAACGTTGAACTAGTTCAATACCTAGTTTTGGGGATACAAGGTGGTTCCAAGTTTAGACGTGCTGGTGGTGTAATGGATAATGGATCG
Source organism: Acanthosepion pharaonis (assembly GCA_903632075.3). NCBI lineage: Eukaryota > Metazoa > Mollusca > Cephalopoda > Sepiida > Sepiidae > Acanthosepion > Acanthosepion pharaonis. The sequence goes on along the minus strand of CAHIKZ030004362.1, from coordinate 115,904 downwards.
GAATTGTTTATCAAAGAACCGAGTTCTAATTCACGTTGAGTTCGTAATATCCAATTACGCGCAATTAACCTTGGGTAAGGTATGAATCCGCCTATTTCTCCAGCTATTGGTTAAATTCTTACAATCTAAAGTATTTTCTGGCTTTAGATGTTCAGTAAATTGCTGATGAAACGAATCAATCATAAAAGGCCCACTGTTAAACGAAAACTTTTATTTTCGTTGAAAGAATATTAAATTCTAAATGAAAAGCTTTTTGATACTTCTGCACAGATATCTTCCCTTTTTAAATGTTTTTTGAAGTGTTCCCGGGAAGTGTTCTCGGAAAGTGTTCCCGGGAAGTGTTCTTGGAAAGTGTTCCCGGGAAGTGTTCTCGGAAAGTGTTCTCGGAGACTATTCCCGGGAAGTGTTCTCGGAAAGTGTTCCTGCGAAATGTTCTCGGAGAGTATTCCCTGGAAGTGTTCTCGGAAAGGGTTCCCGGGAAGTATTCTCGGAAAGTGTTCTCCGAGACTATTCCCGGGAAGTGTTCTCGGAAAGTGTTCCCGGCAAGTGTTCTCGGGAAGTGTTCCAGGGAAGTGTTCTCGGGAAGTGTTCCCGGGAAGTGTTCTCGTGATCACAGGAAAGAGGGCAAAAGGGACAGCTCCTCATGCTAATAACAAATTGGAAATACCAAAATGAAACACGTACAATAATTTAAAGTTGTGGGAAGTGCTTAAACAGCGAACTGAATTCGAAACTGCATCAGAATAGAGAAATAGGACATTCGGAAGTTAAGCAAAGTATTAAGAAAAAGAAAAATTTCGTTAGAAACAAAGAAGAAGGTATCTAAATGTTGCTTAATATCATTCATTCTCTATGGAAGTGAATGTTGGAAAATCTCCTCACAGACGAAATGAGACATAAAGCAACAAAAATGTGGTCCTACAGAAGGATGCTGAGAAAAAACAGACCAAAAATATGAGCAATGACGAAGTTTTAAAGAAAATGGAAACAAAAAAGACACTTGTACTTACCATCAGAATGACAGCGTTGAAATTTCTAGGTTACATTAATGAAGAAAAGAGGCTTGTAAAATTTGATACTCACATGATTGGACGCAAGAGGGACATATATTAGCAATGCGTAACCTCTGTTATGGAATCTTACCCATAATAATAATGGACTATTCCTGACATTATAAATACTGCGTCTCTCAAGACGTATGAGGATATTGTAAGACGAGGAGAGATAATTGAGAGCATATTGTAAGGACATTCGAATAGTGATACTTGTCGAGACAACATAGTTCACTCTAACCAAATCTGATAGCCATTACTAATACTTCTACTTCTTTGTATTATATTTCTGTGGTAATATATCTTTGTATTCCATACCTGTGTTCGTTTTATTCTTTCATTGGTTCTAACCTTGGACCGTCACCGTGGTACAAGGAACTTGGACGATAACAACCTTCCTATCAAGCTTAAATGATTGGATGATAAAACAGGTGTTAGAATATGTAACGAAAAAAAAGCTTATTAAGAAATACATAAGACAGGAAGTTGTGGAGAACCATGATCGTCAAGGTTCTGAAGGGACACAGTTCATATAAGTAGAAGGAGAATGCTGGAAAAATATTTGATGTTATTTTTTAAAAATCTATCTTGATATTCTCGTTCTTCTAAAGAATGGCGCATTTTTCTGGCTAAATTGAAGCAATATCCGCATAGAACGTATTTATTCGTTCGCCAAGAGTTATCAATTTTATTAACAATGAAAAAGACCCAACGGGAAAAGAAGTCTTAACTATTTCTTTTTTTAAAACCTTGAATTCGTCCTCATGATCTGATTCAGTTGTGGCTTTAGGTTACTAAACCGCTTGACTTGTAAAGACACAGAAAAAAAAACAGTTTGAAAGATTACATTAAATCGATTGCTTGGTCAGCTGCTAAGAAACATAATTTTTCTTTCCAGAATCTATCTTAGATATCAATAAATCTACCGTTCACTCTAGCTTAGGATATTACTGCCACATATGGTCAGGTATTCCCGCTATATATTTGGAAATTCTAGATTAAATCCAAAAGAGAATCAGCAATATTACTGATCCTGGTCTGACGTCTCGGCTTCAGTCAGTTTCTCATTGTCATCATGTAGATTACCTGTGAGTTTTCTATGAATATTTTCATAGTATTTGTTCGGATGACCTCTCCGCTATGATATCTAGACTTTATGCATTTAAGCACAATGCTAGATTGGTGGCAAGGACGAACAAATCTCAGTTAAATTGTCTAAATACAACCCTAATTTCTATGGTAACAGTTTCTTCTCACGTATTTCACGTTTATAGAACTCTCTTCTGGCTTCTTGTTTTCCAGTCAGGAGTGCCACTAGCACGCAACGGGTTACAGAGAGTGAAAGTAAGAGTAAAGAGGAGTGTTTGAGAATAGGATAAAGAGAAGGACATGGATCAAGGTCAGGACATCAGAAGATGTCAATGGATATTACGTTTGAATATTTGAAGATTATAGCTATCAGGGAAGCAAGAGATAGGAAGTGAGTTCTACTGACGGGAGGAGCGAGATAAGAAGCTGTTGGAGTAGAAGAGATGGCTATATTTAGTCGTTTTGACAGTGAAAGGGTGGGACCGAGATGTCAGTCTAGTAGCACGCTTAAATTCATGCAATTTGGGAATCAGTGAACGTATCTTTTACGGAGCAGTTGAATTCTTTTCTTTCTTTGATCTTGCTCCTTAATAATATTTTTTCCTCTTTTTTTTTTTTTTTTCGTATTTTTTCGTATTTTTTTCCCGTATTCTTTCACACTCAGTAACCACTTTTGCCTTGGTGCCTTTATTGCTTTGCATTGGGGTGATATTATTTAAAAAAAAAAGCACAACCTAATCTTTGTACCTCCGGCTGATTTCATTAAATTTATTGTCCGTTTGCAGTGTTATTCTGAAGGATGAAGCACTTTTTTTTATGAACGAAATCTTTTTCGTACATCTTTACACATTTTTAATTCTTGTTGCTGGTGAAAACGATCTTCAGTATAGATGTGTTGCACTTTACTCCGACCCTGAAAATATGACATTACTTTTCGAACAATCTAATGTTTAATGGGGGGGGGAGGTTATTGTTCAATAAAAATTACTTTAAACACTTCAGTCTACAGAGGCGAATGCTGTTAAAATGAACGATATATAATTTATCGTTGATTAATCACCTTTCGTTCTGTTTATATATATATATATATATATATATATATATATATATATATATATATATGATATGTCCCGGAAAAGGATATATATGATCGAAGTAGCTAAGTGGTCTTGGTTACTATAACCAAGTAGAACACGGTAGCAGTAATCGACTGGTACTCATCGTAATCGCAGGTAATAGGTGCAGACCAATAGGGTAGCAAATGCCGTAGTCCAATGGGCGTCGTCATAGACTTAAACTCTGTCGTACCTAATATATTGATATAATGGAATATGCATACACCTGTTCCCCCCCCTCACAGGAATATCATTGGCTGGTGTCCGTCATAAATACAGACGGACATGTTTCCGTCTGTATTTATGACGGACACCAGCCAATCATATTCCTGTGAAAACTAGGTGTATGCATATTCCATTATATATATATATATATATATATATATATATATGTGTGTGTGTGTGTGTGTGTGTGTGTGTGTGTGTGTATTTTATAAATACCCCAGTTAAAACTACTACAAATACATCTGTATATATTCTATCTTCTTCTATGTCTTTTTCTGGGGATTTTTCCTCTCTGATACCTAGACTTTCATTTAAGCATGGTGCTGAATTGGTAGACTGGTCTCATTATTTTTCGGTTGAAATTGGTAGATACAACCGTAAGTTTTATGCTATAAGTTTCTTCTCACGCACTTCTTGCTAGTGATACTCTCTTCCTGGTTCTTGCTTTTGTAGCGATATCAATTTCAGCTTACATCTTTTGAATGGAAAACAGCTGACCTGTCACAAAATTGGTTTCAGGCATTTATTTTCACGATGGTTATCAGCTGGGTGAAATAGCAAACGGTTCAGAAAAAAGAGAGTCACTAAATGAAGATAATTTTTTGAGACAGAGATGACAAGACAAAGTACAATGTCCTCTATAAGACAGTTATCCCTACGACAGAGATGCAGAGACACATGCAGAGCCTACGGGGAACAACGTAAAAGAGAGGACGCCTGTTAGACACTTCATCTCCCCACTTACCTAAGCCTCATCTCAACATCGATCGTCTATAGCAGTGGGTTACAACCCTAAAATAATATCTGCTTACTGCTACAAATTCTCGTGGCTAACGATCTTACCGAAGGGTTATTTTTAAGCCACTAGTGCTTGACTGGAATAAGCTTCAACCTGAGTGTTGTGGATTCCAGGTTGAAATCCGGTACCAATAAATAACAAATGCCAGGAATGAATATATGAAAATAATGTATTAACGTAATAATACAAACTGGTAAAGCAGGTTAGCAGTTCCAGGAATACGGATTAGTAGCAAAATATATAGACTTTGGTATTGAAGTATCGCTGTATGACTTCTTACTGAGTCTACGTGCTCGCTCACTGTGATTCCTACAACGCTGTTACCTCACCCTCACTCTTCCGGTTACCTTTCAACCATTTAATCTGTCACTCTGGACTCGACTCGACTCCTCGGTCTTGCTCTCTCGGGTCTTCACGTAGCCGTAGTATATGTATATACTGGGTGAGTCCATTTGTGTAAAAAGGGGTGGACCCCTCAACACCGAGAACGGATCTGATGTTGGTCTGAGCTGCAACGCAACACTTTTCAATCAAATATGATCTTTAAAAATTCAAATGCACTGTTTAACTTCATCTTCAGTTCTCATAAATTCTGTTCATTTATTGTTCTCTCTCATTAATAATGTTTTTTTTCCTTTTTATCGTGACATTCAGTAAACCCTTGCGTCTTAGTATCGTTTTACCTGAGCACATAACTAACTCCAGTCTTGCAATACTGCATTTGTGACCTAAACAAATATACTCCCAACCCGTTTCAAAAAGTGTCTTCTTTAAGTACATTACTAACTGCATTGCTATCAATATGATTTGATGACCTTTTATCAGATCAATACTGAAGACACTATTTATATTATTCGTACTATTGTCCTCATCTTTGTTGCTATATTTATCACAAAGTTTCAGCCGTTGTACGCTCCAGCCTTCCTCAGGTGGTTGGAATGTTGAACTGGTCCATTTATGTTGTTCACTGGGGTAGACTGTTCTAGTTCCACGTGCCGTGTCTAATGGATGTCAGTTATCAGTAATCTCCGGTTAATTCACCTCTTCAAGTTCTCCACTACCTTAACCAGGTATTGCACTCACAACTCTTTGGGTCCTATCACTGGATCTAGCCAACGTCTTTATCCACTGTGCCATGTGTCCTTACGTTTATCTTTAAAAAATATCACTCCCACCACGAAATTTCTTATTACAGTTACATTTCATCATCATCATCGCCGAACTCTCCCTGACCTATCACCAAATAGGATGAACGGGGGTCCTCTCGGGGAAGCACCGTGCCTTGAAAGACTATTGGACCTCAAACTCGCACCTGACCTAAAGTGGAAATCGCACTTACGATCCATTGCTAAAGATGTGGGTACAATGGTCGGCTTCCTGTACCGCTGACTTCTCTTGATATCCTCTAACTAGTGTTAGATCAAGCAAAAAATGGATTACTCTTATCATATTTTGATTTAAGCTAACCAAACCTCAGTCAACAGCTTTGAGAGATTACAATAGCCTCTCTGAGCCCTTGTGGGTGACGAATTATTCTATACACTCCAATAACTCTGTCAACCAGAAACGTTCAAGTCAACATATATGCAGTACAAACCACATTTGGACTCTGTGCCTGAGCAGGTGTCTGCGACAGGATTGAGTAGCCACCCTATTAGACAGGCAACCATTTTTTGCCAGCTAACTTTTTTATTGTAGCCTTGGCCGTTTCTCTACAAGGAAATATTTGGCATTTATTGACCGAACAGCTAATATTGATTTCGGTTGATTTTTATAAATTCTTTCATTTAAAACAATTTTAAAGAATATATATATATATATATATAATTCATCGAGTCTGAAAGAAGCCTCAAGAGAATGCAGAAAGCACTGGACGGCCGTTTCGTTCTATATTTGGGACTCATCAGCAGTACGCATCCACTACAGAGAATTGAAACCCCGACAGTTATGTTATCAAGCAAACGTCATACCAACTGTTCCAACGGGCCTCGGTGACGCAGTGGTAGCAAATCAGACTCAATATAGCTCCGCTCGCTCACATATTCCGTGGTGGAACTCAACTGAGATTCTCTCGAACCATAGGACTGTGCACCCAGGCGCCACGGCTACTATCACCAAGCCGCTCAAACTTGAGCATTAGAAGCCGGTTCAAGCAATGATATACAAGTGATAGAAATTATTAGGAGGATTTGATAATTATAATTAAGTAATTCATCGAGTCTGAAAGAAACCTCAACAGAACGCAGAAAGCACTGGACGGCCGTTTCGTCCTATATTTGGGACTCATCAGCAGTGTGCATCCACTACCGAGAATTGAACCTCTTCGTCACCGAGGCCCGTTGGAACAGTTGGTATGAGGTTTGCTTGTATAACCTAACTCTCGGGGTTTCAATTCTCGGTAGTGGATGCGCACTTCTGACGAGTCCCAAATATAAGACGAAACCGCCGTCCAGTGCATTCTGTTGAGGCTTCTTTCAGACTCGATGAATTACTTAATTATCAAATCCTCATAATAATTTCTATCTTTTATTTATATATTTTTTATTTTATATATATATATATATATATATATATATATATATATATATATATATATATGTATATATAAAAAGGCCAGTAGCTGTTATTGCTCTTTCCAGTATTGATGAAGTTTTCCTGTGCTATTTATTTTACTTGTTGCTACAGCTGCTAGTTCTCAAGCGTCATGCTTTCTGTTATTTTCGTTTATTTTGTTCTTGAGGGACACCGAGAACATTAAGTAACAGATCTAGTGAAGAACAAAGAAGTCTTACGGAAAATGACAAGAAAAAGACACTCACACTTTCAGGCAGAAAGAGAATTATATTTCAAGGGTGCATAACAAAGAAAGAATACTTGGAAAATTTTACAAACACAGGACATATCGGAGGCAAAGAGTCACTTCCTCAAAATACAATTTCCTCTGACCTTTTTTTGCTATGCTGTTTCAAGCCGCTCTCGTGTTCCAATAACAACTGACCCGATTGTCACTTTTATATTCGACAACTTCCTCAAACCGAGCAAGGTTCACGGATTTATATTTTACCGCTTTTCAACTCGATTTTGTGACCTACCTTTATGGTTACTAAAGAACTTGAAATTCTAATATGGACTCTAATCATCATTACCATTGGAATAGTGAAAAGAGAGCCCAATCGTCAATTAAAACTTTCGTTTTAACGTATAGTATTTTCCTGAAAGAAAGAACGCAAGTGAAAAACTAAATCTTTTCTTCCGTTTTTTTTTTCAATTTAGATAATACCAGATATCTTACAGCATAGAATTTATATATGTTTCCTTATGAAAGCAAGATGTATAAAAATTGTAACAGCCCCCATTATATAAAAACAAAGAAACAAAAATTAAGTCACTGATTTTGAATTTGCAATCGAGTGAACTATCGTTTCATTATTCTCTGCACGTAAATTACATATTTGTGTATTCCTCAAATAGTTTTATTTTTAAAGGGATAACTTGTTGTACACACTTTCGTATGAGCGTGCGGAACAAAGAACAGGAGGCAACGAGTTAGACTCATTGTTCTGAATATTTATTTTACAATGATAGGCTTCGTTTGAGCTTGAGAAAAAGTAAAGATATATTTTAAAGAAACATTAACAAAACGGAAAGGAAAAAAATAACAGAACAAAGATAAATTCGTTATGCTATTCTGATTTTAACAAATATACATATATATTCAAAAAAATCTTCGATAACGGAATTAAATAGGAATTCATATCTTTATTGCCGTCACTATTCTTAAGTTCGATTTGTAGATCTGTTTATAAGAACTGTACAGAATGTTTCTTTTTGTTTGGATAGTCAGCCTTCTCATAGAAAATTACAAACAATACGAAGATCAATTTCTTTCAAAAGATTGATACGAACGTGATAAGAGTTCTGTTTAACTTAAAAATCATGCCTGAAAAAAAAAAAAAAAAAAAACAGAAAAAAAATAAATTCGACACAGAAAAGATTCTATGTGAATATATAGGCAGATATTTATTTATTTATTATAGTTTGGCATAAGGCCTCTAATTTATTATCAAACATACTACGAGCGTGCAAGACATAATTTTAATGGAAGCTATTTGGGAGATTACTAATATGTACGATTACAAAGACTCCCTCGGGAGATTTACCGGAACATTATTATTACAAGCGTTTCTATTCACAATGGCATGATCATCTTAGCTGTTTTATTTTAATCATTCCACCCAACGAAAGGTAATAAAGCCGCTAAGACACAAAGGGTTACTGAGTGTGGAAAAATATGAGAGAAAGAAAAATATCTTTAAGTAAAGAGAATAATAAACGAACAGGAATTAAGACGACAAAAGATAACGATTGATCTTGCATTTAAATTTTTGAAGATCAAAGCTGACCAGAAACAAAGAAGCCGGAAGAGTGGAAAGTAACATGGGAAAAAAAGAAAACACTCTTAGATTAATAACAGAAGAGGAGTTAAAGATTGACAGTACATTTAAATTTTTGACTGGGAAGAAAGAAGCCAGAAGAGAGTTCCACAATCGGGAAGTGCGCGAGAAGAAACTGCTAGCATAGAACTTACGGTTACATCTACCTGTTTCAACTGCAAAATGATGAGAACTAGCTTCCAATCTAGTCAGTCATTTAAGTGTCTTACGTGATACATGCTTGAGGCAATCATGTTTCTTTCGATTCATAACTGATTGGGCAGAAGATCTTCCCGCACAAATGATCCCTCCCAGCCCCCAAATATTTTGAATGTATAAAAATACATGTTTATAGTAAACTAGCAGTAGAGCCCGGCGTTGCCCGGGGATGTAACAGTAAGAGATAGATCAAGTATCGACCATCATAAAGACTTAAAAATTAAATTGATAAAGATTATTGTTTAAGGTTGACGGACACGCATGTCTTAATTAGTTTTTTTTTTTTTTTTTTTTTTTGCGAATTGGTCAAACCCAAACTCAAACAAAAAACATTGTTTTTCAATCGTTATGAGTCTACCGATTGAATAGAATTTTCAATTTTATTATAAACAATTGCCTTGTAAATGGAATTTTTTAAGCATTCTGAATGTAAAAATAAACAAAAAAGTGTGCAAGACAATAAGAAACACTACCTGCCAAAAGAAAAGTGAAGTTTTGTTGAAATCGGTTGAAAAATGTAGGAAATCCGATCCCATATATAAACGAACACACACACACACACACACACACACACACACACACACACACACACACACACAAACAAACAAACAACCTGGGTTTTATATTAAGTATAACTCGATATGAGTTGTCCCCCTTTCATTCTCGCGATTACTCTTAATCGTGTTTTGAAATTGATTTCTTGCATAAACAATTGTGTTTTTCCAATTTGTGACGCTGTCAGAACCACCGAAAGGTAATTTTACGCAGTCCTGTGAAGTTTTGTTGAAATCGGTTGAAAAATGTAGGAAATCTGATCCAATATATAAGCGTACAAACACACACACACACACACACACACACACAACCCGGGTTTTATAATAAGTATGATATACGAACAATACATTTTTATATAATATAATTACCAAAATACCTATTTATAGTAAAATTACCAACAATACCTATTTATAGTAGAGTAACCAACAATATATATTTGAAATAAAATTACCAAAAATAGATTTTTAAGCCCCATAGCCATAAATGCATTTTATGGTACAATACAGAAGAACTAAACAACAAACTTGGAAAATTGAGTAACTAAAGGGAAATTACTGAAACTAAGATATCAAAGAAAAGGTATGGCCCATGGAACTAGAGCAATCTACCTCGGTAGACGAAATAAAAGGTTCGGTTCGTAATTCCAATGTGTATCACCTGAAGAAGGGCGATGTGGTCGAAAGGCCGTGAATATTACAATAAAGATAAAGACAATAGTCCGAAAAAAGTAAATAGTGTGTATATATGACTATATTAATTATGTTCAAGCAATCGGAGTTCATAGAACATATATATTTTCCTAACAAAGCTACTGCCAAGACTGATGCAATGGTCTCGTGTACCCCTGAATCGTATAGTACGGGCTCCCCCTCTATTATATCTCACTTTTTCATACGGTAGTATTCATATAAATTACAAATTTCATTGTAGATTAATTATTTAGAATAATGTGTCATACGCAATATAGGTGAATAATTCAACTAGAAAAATTTGATAATATATACAATGTATCCAAATACAAAGTAGAGACATGTCAGAAATAGATCCTTCAATATTAAATAAATCAACAATCTTTTACAGCAATCTTTAACATCAACTGTAGATATTTATTTTACTAAAATCTACAAAGGACAGGAAATTATGGAGGACCATGACCGTCTTGAGTGGATACGGCTCATAGAAGCAGAAGAAACTAAGAACTATCTATAATTTTTTTATAACGTCATGAATAGATCTCAATAAATTCAGCCTCCGGTTGCGCGCGTAAATCGATCCATTTAGAAGTATTAACCCAATATTACAAAATGTCGGAAAATTGTTAGATGACTGAAAATGATAAATAAACCACCTATGGTTATATTCTTCATATTCCTCTTGAAGCAACTTTGTTTTTTTGTTTTGTTTTGTTTTTTGTTTT
>CAHIKZ030004362.1:87500-100000 GCA_903632075.3 Acanthosepion pharaonis | reverse complement strand
GGGTGTATTTTTCAACGAATTCTGACATCCGTTAAACGCATATCGTCTGGGTGTTTTATTATTAACGACAAAAAATTGTTGGCATTTTTTTCGTACTTGTATACTTAAAGATTCTTTCTAAAAGAGGTGTTTGGGTTAGAATACGTTATAACTACAATTTTAAATTATGTTTACTTTTAATTGCTAATAGACTATATTTCTTTTTAAATCAAATAAATGTAAAAGAATTACTTAAATTATTTTTTATATCAAATATAAGTATGTATATTACCAGCTCCCATTTTTCATTTTATTTTTAAATATTATTTAAGAAACATTTTTGACAATGACGGCAAAGAATAGCTATTTCATTTCTTTGATTCAGGAAATTTCTATTTTTTATAAACTTAGTGATATATAGTTTCTCATGTATGCACAAAGGACATGGGTCATTTAATGAACTACATATTCTAGCTTTTCTTATTAATTTCCATGTTACTGTAGGTAATTATTGGTTTCTTTTAATACACACACATACATAGACACACACACACACATACACACACACACATATATATATATATATGTATATGTATGTATGGCATATATATGCTAGTGTATGAATCTTTCAACTGAATTTGAATTTAATTTTAAGACAGATAGATAGATAAGATAAGACTGGCGCAGATAAATAAGAAAACACACACACACACACACATATATACATATATATATATATAGTCAAACCTAGTGAGCCAGACAATCCTACCCAGGTTTCACCTAAGCGGTTCGTCAGGGAAAGCTGACTAGATCTGCTCTTCGGTTGTATTGAGCACTTTTCAGTTTGTTGTTTACTCGTGTCGGCTTTGAACCTGCATCTGTGTGATTTTTTTCGACAGACTTTCATGTTTCTAGCTCTTTCTTTTTTTTAAAACCTTTTTTTCCCCTCGAGATTGATTTGATTATTGGCAAATCAAAAATTCGAAGGTTTTTCAAGACGAGTATAGTTACCTATATATATATATATATATGCATATAAATATAAATATATATATAGAGAGAGAAGGAGAGCGAGAGAGAGGGAGAGAGAGAAATAACATTTAAAATTATACGGTCGATAAATAGTTTCACGTGTCGGCAAATAGATTTTTGCTTTCAGTACTCTCAAATCCATGTCGCTGGTCTCTAGTTGGTGTTCCTTTGTCTTATTCAACTCACAAAGAAAGAAAGCAAGCAATCAAGGAAGAAAGAAAGCAAGCAATCTAGAGAGAAAGAAAGAAAGAAAGAAAGAAAGAAAGAAAGAAAGAAAGAACAAATCGAATGAATCTAACTAATCGTTCTTAGATATATTCAGAGATGAAAATGCTCAATCTATAACTAGGCGGCTGAAATCCTGACAAAGTCAGCAGGTTTTAGAATATGCAAAACCGTTGATTTGAATTCTTTCACTGTGCATATAAACGAAAAATAAATACGTATAAAACCAGTCCTCATAAATCAAAAGATAGCCGTTCGCCACATAATAAATAGGAATATGTGAGCAATGTCTCCACCACATTCGAAGCATGTAACGAATATTTATGTTGACAAATATTCTGCTCTCCTATCCTATCTATCTATCTATCTATCTATCTATCTATCTATCCCTGTTTTTCATACCTTTCTCATTCTGTTCATATCTGTCTGTCGCAGACTGTTCATATATATCTATTTTAGTTTATTCATATGTATTATAGAGGAATAAAAGATCGCTGACGACACTGGTCTTTGAACACAGATCACCAGGGAGGAAACACAGGAGATCCCATTTTGAATAAGTAGATCCCACGATGATAAAGGAAATGTATATACAAGAATTAGCGTGGTGTCTAAGTGATAACTTTCCGAATTACTTCGGAAATGCGCCGGTTAAGCTCTCTGCCGCCGGGCAGAGAGGATCCCTAAAAGAGCCTATGCCGAAGGGCAGAATCTCGTCTCAGGTGACAGCTACTCGATCCTGTTTTTACGGAAGCTACGGGCATATGGGCTCGGATACCCCACTATAAGCTTAGCCTTGTGCCGCATTCGGCCGCGTAGGGCGTGTAGGCAATATCTCACTATCCGGATTACTTCGGAAGTGTGCTGGCCGAACATTCTGCCTCCGGGCAGAGAGGATCCCCAGACGAGGCTACGTCGAAGAGCAGAGTCTCGTCTTGTCTCGCGAGACAGCTACTCGACCCCGTTTTTCCGGAAGCTACGGGGAATTTCTGGCCAAGCCTACGAGCACAGATGCCCCACAATAAACACGGCCTTGTGCCACATCCGATCGCGTAGGGTGGTTAGTGAATATAATCAATATACAGATTACTATGCGGATCAGTATTCGGTGGTTACTTTTGGAGCGAGTAGTATCGAACAAATACTATTTGTGCGAGTGATATTCGAAGACGTCTGAAACTAGTATTGTTCAAAGGCGTTACTATAGTTGTATCTGCGATTACAAAGTCTCTACTACAACAAGCATTACGAAAGTGCCAACAAGTATTCGTTGACATCACAAAAATATGCATCTACTAATGTAATTGTGTTCATATCTATCTATCTATCTATCTCAATATTTTCATCCATCTATCTCAGTATTTTCATCTATCTATCTATCTATCTATCTATCTATCTATCTATCTATCTATCTATCTATCTCAGTATTTTCATCTATCTATCTATCTATCTATCTATCTATCTATCTATCTCATCACACGGTTCAGCGTTCCATGTGAATTCTTTGTCGTCGTCCAAATTTAGTTCAGCCAATACAAGAGATTGTTGTAAAACGTAAGTGTGGGGAAGGAGGAATTATGAAATGCATATTATGAGCATATATGGGATATATATATATATAGATATATATATATATATATATATATCCCGTATATATATATATATATATATATATATATATATATATATATATATATATATATATATGTGTGTGTGTGTGTGTGTGTGTGTGTGTGTGTGTGTGTGTGTTTTTTTGTGTATCAGTTGACTCTAGGCTTAAAAACGATGAGATTTTAGCTTTAGTTGAAGCATGCTTACGGGAGTAACAGTTCTTGAAAATAAGTTTTCCGAATGGAATTGTACGTCTTCCTTAATGAATACGAAAGAAAAAGGATGATATCAATCCGGGAAGATGGCATGGCGAGTCCTAGCTGCGAAAGTCTCAGCTAGATAGGCATCATGTAATCGTTTTTGAAATCTGTCAGTCTTCATCAATAAGTGCAGCGCATCTCCAGAAATGGTGACAATGCTCCGTTTTTGGTTTGATGTGACTTTTGTATAGATAGAACTTAGCAGCAGGGGTTATATATTTTCTGTAGGTTTAAAAGTAACCGACCTTCCTGTGTGTATATTTTGCGATGGTACGAATATACCAGTTCCATTAGAAATCTAGAGCGAGTTTTGGACTGTCGTGGCCGATCGCCTCTTTGAAAATATGTCTGGCCATCAGGACTGGAGCAAATTTAGGGGCTGCGCGGTGATAATGTTTCCTCCACTGAACTCCGTGAGATCAACCAGATATTTGAAAGAACACTTGAATGTATTTTTACGGTTTAGCAACCGTTTTTTTATGTTATTTAAAGCCAAAACATATTTCGGATTGTAATAATATTTATTCTATTGCGAATGAATATTGCATTATTCTTTTAAGAATAAGAATAATTTTTTTCGGGAGATGGGTATATAAACATTTTCCAAAGATAATGAAATACAAAAAAGTAAATTAAAATCGGACTTCTAGGTTCTTATGTGGAACGTCTAATATCCGATACTCATAGGACAGATTAAAAGCAAGCGGGACAGAGGAAAACAATACAACACAACCTACTTAGCGAGCTGGAGTAACTGGATAGCGGACCAAGTTCTAGGAAAAAGAACAAAAAGACAAAATTTATTAAGCGCTACAAAGAACGGGAAATTGTGGAGAGTCATGATCGCCAGTAACCTGAAAGGACACGGAACATAAAAAAATTCCGTACAACACACGGGCCTCCTTGGAGGTGCAGGCCATTATTTTTATGAAAAGATGATATATAATGATATATTATTATTTCGACGTACGAGGTTTACAATGTGCAATTAAGAAGTTGAACCCTTATGCCGAAGCAGCCACAATTTATAGAAGAATTGATAAAAAACGAATTGGCACACAGGATCCAAGGAAATCCCATGACAGCATTTCTCATGATACGGAGTTTTGAATTTAGATAATCCCCTCTAAGGGAACGCCTAAGATAAAGGAGATATTTACGGCATATTCTGATCTCCAGTTCCTTGCCCTTATCCATTAAACGGTCCGCACATCTAAGCGTACAGCACCTGGGATTCCCAAGCGGTCACCCCTGTATGGACTGTCTAGACTCGACTTGCTTAACTTCTTTGATTGTACGAGAACATGTGTTTCAGCGTAATATGCCCGTAATCCCAATGCCAGATACGAGCACAGATATTACTTTCCTTTATGTGCTGTGACCTTTCAGGGCGTAGACAAACTTGGCTCTCCATAATTCCTTGTCCTTTGAAGCTCTTAGTAAATTTTGTCCTCTTTTTATTTCTCCAAGACCCTGTCCCGCCATCCATTTAGTCAAGCTCACTAAGTATGATATGCGGTTATTTCCTCTATCCCAATTGCCCTCAATCTCTCAGGTGAATATCATATTTTCCAAGAACTCTTTCCTCATTATGTGTGCTAGAAATTTCAGCTTCCTCCTCCTGATGTTAAGTATAAGTTTCTTTTTTGTTTCCGTTTTCTCTAGAACTTCATCATTGCTCACATATTCGGTCCGTGATATCCTCAGAATCTTTCTGAAGGACCTCCTCTCTCTTGTATGCAGTCTCTACTTCATCTTTGAAGTTATTGCCAATCATTCACCGCCATATAAAAGGACACATAACAGTTCAGTATTCCTTTTTTGATTTCTAACCAGATTTTCTCATTTCTTAATATTTGCTTATCTTTTGGAAGCCATCTTTCGCTATCCCAATGAGCCGTCGAATTTCAGTATCACACCTTCCATCCTCTGTTAAAAAATCTTCCTAGATGTTTAGATTTTTGTACTTGCTTGATTTTGATATCTTCAATTCGTAATTAGCATATTGGGCGTTTTTTCCTGTAATGTAGACATCGTGTCTTCTTAAATCTGATGTTTAGTACTTTCTTTTCATATTCCTTTTCCACTTTCTTCAGGAAATCTTATATTCCATTTCCGTGTCTGCTATCAAAATTGCATCATCTCTATATCTAATGTTGTGAAGATATTAAATTCTGCTACAGCTGCTACTTCTCTCAGAATTGTCAGTTAGTTATGTGCCATGCGTGATACAGGCCTAGTCGATCATGCATCTTTCAATACATGACTGACGAGGCAGATTTTTTTTTCCCGCGGTAGATATCCATTTCTTTCTGCGGTAGACCATTTGCCATCCAAGGCTATAGAAACTCTATCTGACCTGCTATTTACCCATAGCTGGTGTGGGAGAAGACGAGGAGTCATACCTTTTCCAAGGGTATAGCATGTAAGTGAATCTAATGGATTCGACGGGAATTCGAACTCGGCTCACCGATTGTTCAATCCGAGCTGCTATCTATTACTCCACCGTGCTCCCCTCCACCTCATTGTAAAGGTTAAATAAGTCCGGTGAGAAGACACATCATTGTCTTACACCCTCTTTTTACTTACGTATATTTACTCTATTCATTCTCTATCCAGATACAAATGGTTTCTCCCCAGTATACGTTCTGGAGTTTCCTAATATCCTTCCCCAATAATCAAGCTTCCCAAACACTTCTAAAAGTTCTTTGTAATGTACTTTAGTAAATGTTTTTTTTTACAGTCTATAAAACATAAGTAGGTATTTACTCGGCCTCTCCACTAGTATCATTCATACTCCGACCAATACTCTATTAGTGCAATGAGAAACATCGCCCAAATAACACGTAGCAATACAAGTTCTTCTATGTGCCGTGACCCTTCACATATTCAGGCCACCTTATTCTCAGAATTCTTGTATAGAACCAAATTAAAGTTGCTTCAAGTCTCTTCTATGTGTCGTGACACTTCCGGAAGTGGGCGATCATGGCTTTCCACAACTTCCTATATTTTGTAGTCCTAGAAAGGTTCGTATAATCGGCATTTCTTCCAATCCCTATTTGCCATCGATTTGCACAAGCTTATTAGATAGATTACGCGTTATTTCTATCTCCTCCTCTTGTCTTTCAACATGTCCTATGAGTTTCAAATTCTGTGAGTGTCAGAGTTCAACTTTCTCTTTCTAATTCTATTCTTACATTTTCCATAAAGAACCCTCGTCACTCACATATTCAGGCCACGTTGTTCTCAGAATTCTTCTATAGAACCACATTAAAGTTGCTTCAAGTCTCTTCTTCATCTGTGAGAGGATTGCCCTACTTTCACTGTCATGGGGTACGGATGATAGCTAACAGTATCTAACGAGTTATTTAATTCTGTTGAAAAAATTACAAGCAAATTTACCGATTAATAAAATATTAGTAATTTAATCCATGTAATTTATAGTAAAACATTTTTCGAAAGAAGTAAATATTTTAATAGCGTAGATTGTATTAAAATCCTAATCATTTATGTTGTCATTTGTTTTATATGAATGGATTCCTGGTTTTTTTTTACATAAGATGAAATAAGAAGTTGTATTTGTGATTATATATATATATATATATATATATATATATATATATATATATATATATATGTGTGTGTGTGTGTGTGTGTGTGTGTGTGTGTGTGTGTGTGCGTGCGTATTTATATGTGTGTGTGTATCAATGTTTACATCAAATATAGATCGAATATAGATCGGAATCCTACAGAATGATAAGATAAAGAACGAATTGGAAGCTTTTATCAATCTAACATGTTCCATTTTTATTAATGTTTAATCAGAGGTACGTAGAAAAAGAAAAAAAAAGGAGATTTGGGCATTTATACTTTTGTGTTGTTTGATTTTCATTGCTTAATCAGGTTTCACGTACATTCGACTTGTTAAACAAACGTTAGTATAATTTGTGGCGTTTGGAATTCAAGCACAGACGACGCCTCCGTCCAAAGTTCCCAGAAATCAATGAAAATCAAACGGCATAATAGCAAAAATAGTAGAATTTCCTCTTTTATTCTTTACATCTCATTCTCTGATGAAACTTTACTAGTGATACATGGTAGATTGATAAAAGTTTCCTATTCATTATTTATCTTATCACACACACACGTGTGTGTGTGTGTGCGCGCGTGTGGGTTAGTCTGTGTGTGTGCATTTAGTTATGTGCATATGTGTTTATATTTATTTTCCATGGTGTTGGCGTTTTTCTTTACATCCATTCACGATTGCCTCTTGAATAAATACTATTTAGTCTAATATATATATATATATATATATATATATATATATATATATATATATATATGTGTGTGTGTGTGTGTGTGTGTGTGTGTGTATTAC
Organism: Acanthosepion pharaonis; assembly: GCA_903632075.3. Taxonomy (NCBI): domain Eukaryota; kingdom Metazoa; phylum Mollusca; class Cephalopoda; order Sepiida; family Sepiidae; genus Acanthosepion; species Acanthosepion pharaonis. Next base: position 92,515 of record CAHIKZ030004362.1, on the reverse strand, counting down.
ACGCAGAAAAGTGTTAAAATGTAGCATAATTTGCATGACCTCGTCGTCAATATTTTAAATAAAAGTCCGCAAAGTTGATATGTGCGTATCATATCAAGTTATTCAAATTGCCTCCTTCGTTCGTCAAAGCTGAATTTATTGGTTCGACTTCGCCTTTTATTGGAAGAAGAATACATTTTTGTTATTTGGCAGACCATCTGATAGCTACCTCGAGACAAATCTTGTGTGGAATGACGTAAATTGCTCTTTAAAAACATCACGAATATTCTCATATGAAAGGATGGTTTTTCCTATAGAATAATATTTTAATGTCTTCGTGCATTGGAGCCATTAGTTCTTCCTGAAGGAATCAGTTATTCTTTACTGACTATAAATGATGCGACTAGTACACGCAAATAGATACTACTCCATTCATTTTTTCTCGGCTACTGGGCAAGTTCTTTCAGAGCTTATGAGGTTACTAAGCTAAACAAAATATTTAACTTCGTGCTTATATTTTTTAACATATTAAATCGCGTCAGTTTCTTCCATAGGTGTATTCGGTATACGAAACCAGGACCAAAAATTAATAGTCAACAGTTCAAATGAATTAATTGTTATAGCAGATTAAGATAATTTCTTTTGTATTTATAAGCCTCCAGGTGTAGTCATCCGTGTCGAGTTTATCAAAATGGACCTGGATGCCCTACGGGGACATATTATCAAAAAGCGTCATCTTAACAATATAAAAATCTCGTCACACATTATGTAATGGACAAAGTCCGACAATTATTTTAAGACATTTTTATGTTTATACATTCTTTTTATAGATACAAAGTCGGAGGACGAATATTTTCTGTGAATATTTCTCGGACATTCAGGCCGGTAAATGTTGTTTAATACTGTTTATTATAAACAGAGAATTTACTTAAATATTTGTATCTATAAAAAGAATGTATAAACATAAAAATATAAAATATGCAGATGGCACTGCCTTGATGGATGAAACCAATAGTTGGTTAATTTTTATTTCATATTAAACTGTTTTTAATTATTATTAGTTATTTAAGGACGAAATCTAAATATTTTGTACCTAATTTTTATGCTTCAACTACAGATATTTTCGACATAATTTTATACTTTTTGGCTTAAAGTTATTTATTTTTTTTTAAATATAGAATTTGTAGATCACAAATCTATCAACTGAAAGAAGAGAGAAAGTATGGTCACCAATAAGATAAAAATGCCATGGTACGAGTTATGTCTTGAAGATGTTAACACCAATCAAATACATATATTCAAATAAATAATATCGCTTTAACAGAGGACGTATCATGCGGCACTGAAATCTGAACCCACACAGAGGTATTACGAAAGGTATTACAAAAGGTATTACACAAGTGCAGCAACGCGAAAAAAAAGAGTATTGTATTGTTTTGAGTTTTTAATACTCTTATGTGGCAGTGAATACTGGAAAATCTCTACAAAGATGAAGAAAATATTAATTGGGTTCTAATGAAGGATACTGATAATTCAATGAACGGAGTGAGTATAATAATAGCAGACCAATCGTATTCGAGGATACCCGTCGAATAGGGCGGCTAGCCAATCCCTACTGCAGCCGCTCGCTCAGGTACATTTGCGTTTGTTCCACACCCACAGAGCCAACCTGTGGTTTATACTGCAACTATGCTGAGCAGACCTTATGTTACATTTTCTGGGGAGAGCGTGTTATCTAGACTGATCAACAATTTCAACAAGGCCAGCATGCTCAAGTCCTCAGTCACGAAGACTTGTTGCTTCGTGCTAGCACAGTTATTGACGGGCCCAGTTTCACTCAAAATGCTTGTGGTGTGGTTTTCAGGCACTTTACAAAGGTGCTGCACGCTAGGATCGACATCGATCCAGTCTGATAACATCAAGAAGTGTCCTTCCAGACAAACTGACCATCCCGAGATTCGTGTCTCATGGTCAGAAATCGAACCTTCTAACCACTCGACCACGCGCCCAGGACGGAGCGAGTAAGCAACAACTAATTCTCAAAGTAAATGGTAATAAAAAGAGACATCTGAAATTTCTTGAACACATCATGAGAAATGAGATCTCCGAAATTTTAACATTTACAGAGCCTGGTGAAAATATACATATGAAAAGGCAACGAGCCACCAGTTTTTGTCCATCCACACGATCAAAACAGAATATTCCATTATTTATTAAGTATTGGCAGGGCGTAATGGTGGTACGAACTAAGAGTCTAAGAATGGTAGAGTCACGCATAATTGTTAGATGATTATTATTATTATTATTATTTAGACATAAGATGTCGATTTATTTTGGATATGTTCTTTTCATGTTCACGGATTAATTTCTTGGTAGCCACACCAAATTGATTAAAAAAAATAACAAAATATTCTTTCAAATGGTTTTTATTTTTCTAAGTACATTCAATATCATATTCAGGGGGTTAAATTTTCTGTGAATATATATATATATATATATATAGATAGATAGATAGATAGATAGATAGATAGATAGATAGATAGATAGATAGATAGATGTATATTGCCTGCGTATTTAGTCAGCAAATGGTCTTTAAAGGCAAATACGATTAAAATGTATGTTGTTTAATATATATATATATATATATATATATATATATATATATATATATATATATATATGAGAATAAATGCTGAATCTTAAAATAAAGTAAAAAGATTGAAGTATAAAATAAACTGGGGGCAGACTGCCAAAGTTGACATATTAAATATAATAATATCTATAAATATAATATATATATATATATATATATATATATATATATATATATATATATATATATATATATATATATATATTAAGAAATGGACAAAGTCCGACAATTTATTTATTAAAGACATTTTTATGATTAACGTTCTTTTTATAGATACAAGTATTTAAGTAAATGCTCTGTTTATAATAAACATTATTAAATAACATTTACCGGCCTGAATGTCCGAGAAATTTTCATAGAAAATATTCGTCCTATGACAGGATTCAAACCTGCATCCTATACGTCAGCGTAAATGACGGTTCCGTATAGGATGCAGGTTCGAGCCATCCACACTTTTGAAGGGCCGAATACAGAGACCTGTTGCACATCGTGCCACAAGGTCCCCAAACGACCCTCATCAGATTTTCAATTCAGAGTTTGTCCTGCTATTTACCTACAGCTGGGGAAAAAAAGAAGAGTATTCATAACTTTATAAGGGTATCAGCACGTAAGTGTATGTAAACTGTATAATATAATATATATATATATATATATATATATATATATATATATATATATGACTTCCGAATATCGTCAAAAGAAACAAAAGATAATCAGTATGCGCTCCATCTCTTGTTTAACCGTCAACTTGTCATGGATTTTCTTTTGAAATAAATAAATGTAACTGTAAGTTCTATTCTTATCGTTTCTTCTCGCGGAATTCTGTCTGGCTTCCCGCGTAATTCTGTCCGGCTTCCCGCGGAATTCTGTCCGGCTTCCCGCGGAATTCTGTCCGGCTTCCCGTCGACTACTACCTTTATAAATGTAAATGCAACATTAATCACCATCTTCTGTCTTTCTGAATATTGTTCTTTATTTTCCTTTCTCCTTGCTAACGTTTACTCAATTTCTATCACTCCCATTATTCCCTTTGTGTCTTAGTGGCTATATCGCCTTTTATTTGGGTGAAATCCTTAAAAGAAAATGTCCAATAATTAATGTTAAAAGTCATCCTCATCAACAACTGACAGTTTGTTTCTGTTCGGTATTTTAAAAACCGAACCAATCATCAAATGCGTTCGGTCTTCTTGAATATGACTGTAATATCAGCACTAACGTCCGGAACCCCTGTTTAAGTTGTCATCATCAATTACTGCTTCCTGCAGTGGAAATTCACTTACGCCATTTTTAATTGGTGTTTAGAGAAAATAACCAAATCTGATTGCCCACTCTTATCCACAATCTTCTGATAGAAAACTATTAAACTCTTCCCTTTTTAAAACGAAGTATTTAACAACGCAGAGAAAAAGCAGTGATAGGAACTATATTTCGGTGTTAATATTTTAGAAAATTTACTGACTTTATATGATGAGAATAGACAAAGCACAGTTGCTTTTAAAGTTAAATCGAAACGACATGGAAAGACATTTAGATTAATATGATTGCACGAGGATTTGTTTTGGATTCATTTCAGAAAGTCTAAATAAATTTCTTGCTATCGAGTCATACGGACAATGAGAGGAGGATTTTCCTTTAATTCCAAACGACAACAAAAAAATGGGAAAATACATTAACAACTTTCGACTCGAAATAAGAATTATAATGAAAAAATGCCAGAATAAATATTAACAGCTTTTTTTAAGTTATTCAATATCTTTCTTCTTTAATCAAGAGAAACGCCAGTTTAATGGGGAAAGTACTAAGAATCATTATTTAAAAATACAAATACGCATACACACATTTCATTCTTTCGATAACACAACCATGAACGTCTCCCAAAATAGTTGCGTCTGCACTATTTCACTGAGATGTTTCGGTGAACCAATGGTATGGTTTTCCAACAATTTCTAAAGGTGCTGTGTGCTGGGATCGCCACCCCAGACCGATATTATCAAGAAGCCACGTCCCTGAGAAATCAATTATGGTGCAATTAAAACCAGAGTTTCATGGTCAGAACTCTAGCATTCTAACCAATCGTTTACATACCTATTCCTGAATGATGTTATCTAAAAGGAAATGCATCTAATGATATTGTAACCAATATCGAACTTTTTTGGTAAAATTTCTATCTTGTTATTTACATAGAATACCGATGGAATCATTAAAATAATCCCTAGCATTTCCGTAGCATGTAAATCAGTAACTCTTTTACTAAATAATCAGGGAATATAAGGTCCGAGAGGCACTCAAGGTAGAAACGTAATCAAAATGCTGGCGTTCCACACCCCACAAAACGCCAAGGTAGATGGTTAATGGATGAAGGTGTTGAATGGCTGTAAAATGT
>CAHIKZ030004362.1:65000-82500 GCA_903632075.3 Acanthosepion pharaonis | reverse complement strand
TCCCAATCAAGAGAGCGATTATGGTTATGAAAAGATATGCTGGCTTTTGCAGTTTTTTAAAGCAACGGTCTGTGCAAATGAGGAAGAGTCAAAGAATGAATTGGACATTCAGAATTATTGATCATCTGAATCTTATAGATGCAAGAGCTCACCTGGCTCTGGAACAATTCGAATGACCCTCAGACAGATGATGACTCTTTTATTGATTCCAATTTTATATAATCAAATGTTATATTCTAATTAGAAATGATACACAGCCACTCAATTCATTATCTATTAACGTATTAAACAGTTTGGCTGGAAATGCATAGAAGTAATAAAACTGTAGAATGTTAGTATTGAGTTTCTTTTCAACATTATCGTGGAGAGCGTCGTGACGATTTAAATTCAAATCAAGCTGACCGGATAACACATAGGATGCTATTATTATTATTATTATTATTATTATTTCCTTTGATTTCTGTCGTATACACATTACCTTCCGGGTCCCAATCAGAGACCTAAGGTCAGAAATAGCATCATATTTTCCTCAGATTAATTTTATAAATAAAAAACGCAAAAGCTACTCATAGATCACGTATATTTTACATAGATAAAATGCTTCCTCAGGTGCGAGCTGTACATGTGAATATAATTTTCTGTATTTTATTACGATATAAACTACAAGGAATCCCTTCAATGTTTCTCTCGAAAATTTCTCTAATCAATACGAAGTCTTCAACTCCATCTGGAATTTTTGATGGTCTCATATGTCACATTTTGTTTAGATTTCCACTTCAAGGCCTTGTATATTGATAGCTTTTTAAAGATTTTCAGAGACACATTACAATCCTCAGATACCGCCATGCCAATATGAAAGCAAATTCTATTCTTATGCTCTTTGATCCCGATGCCTGGGTCATTAGCTTTCATTGTTCTGTCGGTGTGTATTGTAATGTTCCATAAGATTGTTACAGGTCCTATCTCTGTCTGGGTGGTGTTCATACCAGTTTCTTATAGTTTCCTTCTTGTCAGAATTGCATATTTTCCATTGCAGATATTGTTCCACTCTGTTAAGCCAAATTTTATTTTTAGTGGTCGTGAATGACGTACAGTCTGTTACAAGATGGTCAATTGTCTCTGGGTAATTATCACGGAATCTGCATTTGGGGTCAAACTAATTTTTCAGTACGTCTACTTATTAATTTCTAGTTAGCAAGCATTGACCTTGTTTAGCAAGGAAAAAAAACATTTGGTTTCAGATTTTTAACTCCGCCCTACGATGGGGTTTGTCTACATCAGCTTATTTGATACGAACGGAATATTGACCACCTAGTGGTTTATCTTGTTATCGTTTCTGTATTTGGTGTATTGCATTTACTTTTGCGTCCCTTTTAGGTTCTTTGCCGCTGCAGTAGTTGTATTATGGTTTACTTGCATTTCTTCACACACTTGAAATTCTACTTTCAATTTGTTCGCTTCCTTTATTACTGAATATAATTTCTTACTTCTTCCATGTTCTTTGTCACGGATTATCCAGTCTTCTTTTGTCTCAAGTTATCTTTGAAGTTTTGTAAGAGAGTTCTAGTCGAGGCAATCTATCTCCTTCGGATCTGAACAGGTACATACGACCAACCTTGGGGTGATACATGCGATGGCAAATGAAAAGCGTTCTCGTTTTGGAATTCATTCGCTTAAATTCAGCTATAGTCCAATTAAGGATGTTGGAACTTTATTACACTTCAGGTACAACCAAGGTGTTTTGACTGATATTCTATTTTGTAAACTCAACTCTGTACTTTCTTCTTCATTTGTGTATGCTGTATTCCATCTGCTTCGCTAATTCCCAGACTTCTTCTTCTTCCAGTTCCATCATCTTTGTTTACAAAATCGACAGCTATTGATTGTATTTCTGTATTTCTCCCTTTCTTGAATGTTACATTTGCACCTTTATCTAATCCAAAATCCATACCTATGTCGTCACTGAGACGTTTTAGAGTATTGATGATACCCTTCAATTTATTGCCGTATTTGACAAAGAGTCTGATATCATCCATGTAGAATAGCTGATTAAATACTTTCTTGATAACTCTGTATCCATAACTATTACTGTTTAGTTCATTCGAAAGGGGGATTGAGAACAGACAAAATAGAAGGATTAACAAAGTTTCGTTAAAAGATTGCTCATCGGTACTTTCAGGAAAATGGATTTGCCTTTGGATATAATTGTGGTTTTACACAGTCCCATATTTAAGGAAATTTACTATCAACGATGAGAATTTGTACACTAACAGAACCTTAACGTTCAAATAGTGTGGCACATTATCAAAGGATTGATAAGTCATAAAAGAAACACGTATGGCACATTCGAGTTATTTCTTTGATACGGCATACATTGCCACACGGGCTGATAAGCCTAAACAAAAACAACCAACCAACTCTACTCGTTGCCGCAAAGCAGAATCTCAGTCTAGTGTGTTGTTTGTTACTTGTAATAAAAAAGAAAACTTTGCTTTTCTTAAAGAATTATTAATTCACTCTCAAAATAAAAAAAAAAAAGGAATTATTCGTATAATGAAAAACCAAATGTTTTATCTTGAACTAATGACCAAATGATTGATAAGTCATAAAAGAAACACGTATGGAACATTCGAGTTATTTCTTTGCATCTTTGAGTTTATAATGTAAAATTGCTAAAATTACATGTTTATTACATTGTATATAATAAAAGCAAGCTGAAAATTAATCATTGACATAATGAATTTTCTTGTTTTTAACCCGTTTGGCATGAAAATTGTGGCGGTGTCGAAGCATTTCATTCGGTGTTGTTTGATTTATGACTTTAAGGTCAGCTTGACCTCATCCGCATCAAGTCACCTAATATGTCCAGCCTTTATGGATAAATGCTGTAAGCGAGTGCATTGTCAGGTATTGATTCCAGAAGTTCAGGTTAGGCGAGTTGTCCCTTTGTAATGAACGCCGCAGTGACATGTCACAGGTCGTAGATGATGGGACCCTGAAGGCGGCCATAAAGCAGAACAATCTATGCAACCTATTCTGAGATTTCGTTATTATTATTAGTAGTAGTAGTAGTAGTTGTAGTAGCAGCAGCAGTAGTAGTAATAGTAGTAGTAATAGTAGTAGTAGTTGTAGTATTAGTTGTATTATTATTATTATTATTATTATTATTATTATTATCTCTTCTTCAGAACAGTTTTTTTTTTTTCAACCGGAGACCTTGCATTATAGATTTTCTCAAACCTCAAACCACTAATAACTACAGAGCCAAGTAGTGTAGATTTCTGAAACGATTGGATAATAGCCTTTATTCTGACTTGCTTTGTGTATCTCTTATAATAATACTACTACTACTACTAATAATAATAATAATAATTATTATTATTATTATTATTATTATTATTCGTGGGACAATGACAAAGACTCTAGCGACACAGAATGTTGTTTGTAAAAGGTAACCACTAAAGTCCTTTGGCTATTGTTCTGCTTTATTGGCCGCCTTCAGGGTCCCATCATCTAAGACCTGTGACAGGTCACTGCGGCGTTCATTACAAAGGGACAACTCGCCTAACCTGAACTTCTAGAACCAATACCTGACAATGCACTCGCTTACAGCATTTATCCATAAAGGCTGGACATATTAGGTGACTTGATGCGGATGAGGTCAAGCTGACCTTAAAGTCATAAATCAAACAACACGGAATGAAATGCTTCGACACCGCCACAATTTTCATGCCAAACGGGTTAAAAACAAGAAAATTCATTATGTCAATGATTAATTTTCAGCTTGCTTTTATTATATACAATGTAATAAACATGCAATTTTAGCAATTTTACATTATAAACTCAAAGATGCAAAGAAATAACTCGAATTTTCCATACGTGTTTATTTTATGACTTATCAATCATTTGGTCATTAGTTCAAGATAAAACATTTGGTTTTTCATTATACGAATAATTCTTTTTTTTTTTTTTTTTTTGAGAGTGAATTAATAATTCTTTAAGAAAAGCAAAGTTTTCTTTTTCATTACAAGTAACAAACAACACACTAGACTATGATTCTGCTTTGCGGCGACGAGTACAGTTTGTTGGTTGTTTTTGTTTAGGCTTATCAGCCCGTATGGGTTATTTGATGCCGAAATCTAAATACGAAATTTCAAACTGTATAATTAATTCAAGAGAATGATCTTATTTCATGATTATATTATAATTACTTTGATGCATTTATTTTATAAATAATCTTAGAAAAAACCAAACAAGGAGTGAAAACGTCTTTCTACTTACAAGAAATTAGATGAATCACAGCAAATTGTTTAATATTATTTTTTTGACAATGTATGCCATATCTTCAATTTTACTATGAAATGTATTGAATTTCATTTTACTATAAAAATGTGTCGATGGTATTTTTACTATAAAAATGTATTGTTAGGTATTTTTCATTAAAATGTATTGCTGGTATTGTTACTATAAAAATGTATTGTTTGATATTTTTCATTAAAATGTATTGCTGGTATTTTTATTATAAAAATATATTGTTTGATATTTTTCATTAAAATGAATTGCTGGTATTTTTACTATAAAAATGTATTGTTTGGTATTTTTCATTAAAATATATTGATGGTATTTTTACTATGAAAATGTATTGTTTGGTAATTTACATTAAAATGTATTGCTGGTATTTTTACTATAAAAATATATTGTTTGATATTTTTCATTAACATGTATTGCTTGTATTTTTACTATAAAAATATAATGTTTGATATTTTTCATTAAAATGTGTTGCTGGTATTTTTACTATAAAAATGTATTTTTTTTTACTTCCCTAGTGTTGTGATTTTAGTTTAGATGTTCACTGTTTGCCCATAGCTGGGACCCTAACAGAGTTTACCAGCCCGAGTCACTGTGAACCTGGGAACAATAACAATTAATAGGCGGTTCCACGCTCCTCAAAATCTCCAATCTCCCGAACAGAGTTCTTGCTTCCGGACGTAGTTTATCGTCATACCCAAAATTAGGAGAATCTTTATTTCTGAAATGAAAATTACAACTTTCTACAAAGGAAATTTTCTTGCATTTTTATTGGCAAATTCTTCAATGAACAAGTAACATAAAGGTTCTATACACTGACTATAAACCCCTAATAAATGACTTTATTTTGAAGAAATGGCAAGACGCTTGGAGCAACTGTCAAAACAATAAATTATTTAAAATCAAACCCTCTCTAAAGAAACAACTAACTGAACACGGAAAATCACGCAAAGAAGAAGTGGTTTTTATCCCGTATTCGCATAGGACACACGCAGATAACTCACTCCTTCCTCCTAAAAGATGAAGATCCTCCTAAATGAATAGCATGCCAGGAGTTTTATACTGTGAAGCACTTCCTGCTTGATTGCGGTGACATGGCACATATTCGAAAATTATTTTACAACGTGAACAAGTTGAAAAAACTTTTCAAAAAATCAAACCCCAATTTGATCTTGACCTTTCTTAGGAAATTTGGACAATATAATAAAATATAATTCCAATTTGGTGTCTGATGATGAAAGGGGGAACTTTGATACTTGCCAGGTGAGAAATTTTCAAAGAACAACGCACCTCTGAAAACAGTGAATTTACAAAAAAAAAAAAAAGATGCAAGACAACATCGAAAAAAAAGGAAACGAAAGGGAAAGTCTTTTTGAAAGCATTTCAACCTTATTTAAAGAAAAAAAAAAAACAACTGTTTGACCTTAAATGATCTCTTGTTGATCGATGGGTCGTTAAGTTTTAAACAAACAAACAAAAATCTTCAATGAAATCGTCAAAAACTATTTCACCTGTCAATTGTCGCTCTATCGACAATTAGGCCAAGATATAATCCATAGTTTAAGTTACTCGTAAGCAAAAGGGTCTTTTAACTGTGATTACTCTCACGTTATTAAAACCGTTTTTATTTCACTACAGCCTATACAGCGCCATCTCTATAAAAGTGACGTCCAGGGTAGATAGCTTCCTCTAGCTATGCCACTGACCATAATAGATAAGCTAACAGATCCTGGAATTATTAATTAGTCACTTAGACTCGAATCGTCGATGAATGATGGACATTTAGATCATCGATTGATGATAACCGTTGATCTCTAATTAAATATAAATCGATGATTGTTTTGATTGTTAAAGGGAATAAAAAAAAATATCGCAACATATATTTTAGTTATGCATAAAACCGTTCCTAAGATATTCATTCAACTCAAGGTAAGATTTATTATTTCATGGAAATTATGAGATTGAACTACCCGCCTGGCGGTCTATCACATAAAGAAGCCATGATTAGTCATGACGGCCAGTAACTTCTGTTGTTTTGTTTTTACTTTCAACGTACATTGTCTGTCACCTGCGGCCAAAAATGTTATTTAAGAGACTCATAATTTCAATTCTGATTTCGAAACCTATGTCCAAGCTGTATTATTTTTCTTACATAAATTATACATTGGCTTATAAAGCATACAGCCATAACAGATTTGTAGAATTGTGTGTACAGTAGAAATAATGTCTGTTAATTTTTGACTGTGTATAAATTTACGTCAGTTTTTATATTTATTCGTCCTGCCCTGAACGGGAGGTAATGGTTATTGAATTCTGTTCTTAGTAGATGTTACTTATAATATTCGATATTAAATAACGCAACAGAGATTGAATAATGTAATCGATCCGTTTATTCCATTTAAATGGCAACTTATACTTCATAACTTGGCCAGTCCACAAGTCAAATCTTCTATGTGCCGTGTCTGTTCAGAATAACGACGATCATGTCCCTATACAAATTCCTGTCCTTTCTAGCTCTTAATTCATTTTGTCTTTTTTCTATGTCTCCTAAACTATGTTCTGCCATCCATAAACACAAGCTTGATATGGGCTGTTTTCCGCTGTAACTCTTGCCTTCAGATATGACCTGAAATTAGCGGAGGAGGGGGTCTATGAAACTGGACTATGCGTACCCACGAGACTACGCGAGATACGTTCAAGTGGTACGCTATGATATAACTCGGCTTGTCGGCAGATTTGCATATGTTTAAGATGAGAAAATTGCGAATCTTTTGTTCTTTTCCCGGGAAACAAATAATTTCCTTTTTTTTTATCCAGCGCCAGAAATAAATCCGTTGAGTCGGATTCAAACTCAGGTTGAAGCCGCTGGATTCACTTTTGCTCAAATGTGGCAGAATTTTGTAAAATGAAAGATTAGTGTGAAAGCTGTGTTAGAGATTACGACAGTTGAAGAGACATCATCTATCAATGGAAAATATTGAAATGATTATGCTATAAAGTGTGATTGATAGATTGTCTTCTAAATTACGCAAAAATTAATAATATGCAGACATATTTTAACCAAAACAAAATATTTACCAAAATTACGCAAAAATATCTTGAAATACTAAAGATTAAACTTATTCAATAAAATTGCCATTGGCTACAACCACGGATTTCAGACGGCTTCAAAATCTCCTGCCTCTTTTCTGGACGGTTTCCTTGTTTAAGTTGATGAATGTTGCCATAATCTTTGCATTCAGCTCATCTTTGGGTTTACAAGGAGTTTTTTTTTTTTTTTGTTTCTTACTCAACTGCGCCCCACGCATAACAATCAACGGTGTTGCCATCTGGCGAGTTAGGTGCCCAGATTTATGGGGCGATGTGATCGCAGAAATTGTCTGGCAGCCATGACTGGATTCTTCTAATTGAGTGGCAAGGTGCAGAGTCTTGTTGCCAGATATATGGTCTTCCACCAGGCACCCGCTTGACCAAGGGCAGAACTACCTCCTCAAGGCACTTGATATAGGCCTCCGTGCTGAGTGTGACGCCCTGTGGGAAGATGGACGGAGGCATAACGTCGCCATCACTAATGATCACTCTAAACACTTTCGTAATCACAATTAAACTCATCCAATTCTTTCCGAATCCTCTGCAGTGTCCTCAGATTGGGACTCTGAAGTGTTCGTACTGGAGCCTCCGGCGCGAATGCCAAGCAGTACATCACGCCGTTTGCAAATTTCTGGCGGGGTGAATTGCGTCATGGTGCTCTTTTTTTTACAGACAGTGCCCAACTGGCCTTACTATACTCTGCAGTCGACAAAATAAAAGATAACATGCATGCGTGAAATTAAAAATATAAAATGGCGACAATTTACCATCGCACTTTGTATATCGACTTGAAGAATGCAAAAAAAAAAATGATTTGAGAAAACCTTTATGGGTAATATCAAGTTTGGCCAGCAAGATAAGAATATTTAAAGAAGCTACTGTGGCAAATTTAAAGAAAGAAAAAGATGCAGAATTTTAAAAACATTGGATAAAGACGTAACTTACACTTATTACATAGGGAAGACTGTATGCTGGCTGAAGCAGTATAAGAAAACTCTAAAGTTCAAACTACATAGGATGGGCCTGATTTCTGTTTCAGTTGTTCGGTTCTACATAGCAAGTTGGTAAACATATGAATCTTTCTCTACTCCGACCGATTACTTTTCAATGGTGATATGATATCATGTATAATACAAAATGGCACAACGACGACTCCAAAATCGTTCCGTCTTTCCAATTTCCCTCATAATGCATGGATCAGCCCGTGGTTTTGTTTTCGGGCACTTTCCATTATAAGATCCGAATCCGGATATCCTGGTCGGAAAGCGAACGTTTTCACCAATCGACCACGTGCTCGAAGTCAAAAGTCATCGTGACTGAGGGTGTGAGCGTACAGGTTTTGTCCAATTTATTAATCACAACAGATACTGCGCTTTCTCCCAGAAACTGTAACTAACGTCTGCTCAGCATAGATGCAGCATAAATCACAGTTGGGATCTGAGGATGTTAAACAAATACAACATGTACCTGAGCAGGCATCGACAACAGGGATTGGCTAACCGCCCTAGTAGACAGATATAGTCGGATACGAGCGACCTCCACAGTAAACATTGACCTAAAAGACAGTGAACCTGTACTTGTCCTTTTGAAATGCAGGCGCTAACCAGCAAACCTATTCTCAGATCAGCAATCAATAAAACTTTTTTTGGTATGTTACTTAGACGCCACTTTGGTCACGGCCATTGGCGTGCACCCAAAATAACCAAGATTGTTAAAATTGTACGTTTTCCTTATTTGAATCTAGGAAAATCCAATCATTGACTTTCAGCTGAAATGCTTTTCTAATCGATTTTCTAGTGGTGAGAAACAATTGGACATATCAGATTGATTCGGCTCCGTCAGTAACCCTGCCATTGATAGCTTCACAAGCGCAGCATCTTTGCCCATCATTCAATCTTCCTGCTCCATTGCGGTGGGACACGAAAGGCTTCGCAATCTGTTTGACTCACACATCATTCACGCTGCCAACCTTCCGACTCAAAAACTATTTACCTAAAACGTATTTCGCCAGGGGATGAGACATTTTTTTTTTTTTACAAAGCCAGTTTGGTAACAACGTTCGAGTATCACAAAATCAAAAGATCTCAAATGTTTCCCACTTGTTATCTATCTTTGTTATTTTGATCGATTTGAAAGATCAGGTAAATGGGTAAGAAAACATTATGTACTTACACACACACACACACACACATATATATATATATATATATATATATATATATATATATATATTTTACAAGACATGATAATATATATATATATATATATATATATATATATATATATATATATATATATTAACCAGTTCACTCTAAGCGAGGCGGAAATGCCACTAGAACGCATGGGGTTACGGAGGGTGAAATTGAAAGAGAAGACTGAATACAGAGAGGATTTAGGAAAGGACAAATGCTGAACGAGTTTCAAGAAGATGGCGATTGATGTTGCATTTAAATTTTTAGACTAGAATTGTTTTGCTTGAAATCCGCGCAGTGTGTGGTATTGTTGAAATTATTGCTAATATTTTTTGTCGAGATTTACAAACACTACATTTCGTTCAATTTCGCAAACCAATTCGTTCAATTTCGCAAACGAAATGACATTTGAATAAGCTGTTTTGTTTCGAAAAATACTTTGAAAAAAAACCGTATTTCGCAGTTTAATAATTTATTTAATTTAGTTTAATAGAACCTCATGTTGAACAATATTTTTTTTAAGAAACTTTCTTTTTTTCTTTCATTTTGACAACATTTCACAACGTGGAATAAACTGTTAGGATTACTTACGCTTGAGCATGCAACATACAACACTTCATGCGTAAATATTTTCCTTCTGGAGCCAAATTCCAATCTTTTGAAAGGTTTTGCCTTGTGATATTTTTAGTTATCGCAAACGCAGGGCAAAGTGGAAATTGGATTCTTTTATATATATAAAATTAAAAAAAAAGATATGCAAAAAAACAATATTACATTTATATTAAATAAGTATTTATTATTTTAATCATTAAATTGTTTTTTTAAAATAGTGGGAATACTTTGTATATTAAATAATGAAAAATATATATTTTTTCCCAAAAGGATGAAAATTTATTATACTGATCTATACACCCTATTAAAATACCAACTGTACTTTGTATCCCGTTACCTGTTTGTACCTCTCGCCAAAATTAGGTTTCAATCGGTCAGTGTATGGCTATTTTAGATGGCGTGATGACGGATGGACGAACAAAAGTCACAGAATTTTATATAGAGATTATTGCAATTAGGGAAACGAGTAAGCGATCTCGAGTCCTCAAGTGCCAAATGCGAGAAAAGAATATATATATATATTCTTTTCTCGCACTTTTCTCTATATATAAAATTCTGTGACTTTTGTTAGTCCATCCGTCATCACGCCATCTAAAATAGCCATACAGTGACCGATTGAAACCTAATTAATATATATATGTGTGTGTGTATATGTGTGTTTGTGTGTGTGTGTGTCTTTAAAGATTACTGACATGTCAATGGGATTAAGATTTCTGTTACATAGATTATGCAAGAACTGACTAGATGAGCAATGGTCCAGAGTTTATTGGCTAATCATTATCCAGGATGTTTTTTTTTTTTTATCTTAATATGTTGATTGTGATAGTAATATTTCCCAACGAGAATGTTTTAATTCTCGAACATAGTCAGTATATTTTGGCCGTATTCATAATTAATATCAGTAAGAGACCTATCAACTTCCTTCACGCAACATACACGTAGAAAACAACATAAAACTTTCAACTGAAGAAAAGGCTTAAAAATAATGGACGCCTTAACAATAAAAGAAAAAAAAAACAAGGAACTGATTCTTAACAGTATTAATTATGAAAATGGAAACACAAGATTTCCAAAATACCATCCACAGGATTTTCATTTAGATTTTTCTCTCTCCAAGACCAGTTACCGTTCAAAGCTACATAGACCATGTTTGTTATACTATTTAACCTATAAGTAGCGGGAGGCGAACAAACACTTTTCTAAAGGGTATTTGCGTATAAGTGAATATAATGAAATCGACTGGGATTCGATCTAGGCTATACGAACTTTTATTCTCCGCCGCAATCATTACACCACCTGCACACCTGCAAATTAATATATATATATATATATATATATATATATATATATATATATATATATATATATATATATATATATATATGTGTGTGTGTGTGTGTGTGTGTGTGTGTGTGTGTATCTATGTGTGTGTGTGGGTGGGTGGGGTGTAGTCATCCAGAGACAGACTCTTTCTCTTTATCAAAGCTCAGCACTATGGCTAAACAAGCGATTGCTTCAAGCTGGGATCGAAACCCGACTGATTTAACCTCAAATATATATATATATATATATATATATATATATATATATATATATATATATATATATATATATATATATATGTATGTATGTATGTATATGTATATATACAGTGGGTAGCAAAAGTGTTTAACACATTGGTTTTTCTTACATATCTCAAAAAATAACAGATCAATTTCAACGAAACTTATAGCAAATATTTGAACGAACATTGTCGATCAAAACATCGAAGGAAAATTTAAAACCACTGTTTTGAGAAACATTTGTTAACAATAAATAAAATAACCCATATGCAAAAGTATTTAACACCAATGCAAATATTATGCTAGAAGAGACGTGTCATCATGATTCCTACCCATATTGATATGATGTGATATGTCGACCAATGACAGCACTGTACGACACTCAACTGGCTATTAGATAACAGCTCTGAGACACTGCAGCTATTCTGTTGCCACTACTGCAAGAAAATGGTGAAAACAAAAGAATTGTCGAACGACATGCGCAAGAAGATCATAAAGAATCACAAAGATGGTAAGGGATATAGAAAAATCGTTCAAGATTTGAATTTGCTTGTGAGTACAGTTGATGCTGTTTTTCGAAAATGGAATATATATATATATATATATATATATATATATATATATATATATATATATATATATATATAGCTAAAGAACAAATATGAAATGTTCATAAATATATGTTTCACCTTCATTAAGGCTTTATCATAGAATGAGATATAAAGAAAAAAATGGTACTGTGGTATATTATTTTTGTGTGGTTTGATTTTTTTTGTTTAAGCAGGATTCACGTAGATTTGATTTGTTAAGCAGGGTTCGTTTATATAATCTATGTGCGTAGGTGTATCATTAATCTAGTTTATATATACGAGATTCGGATGATAATGTACATGCATAAGTGCGTATGTGCGTGTGTTGTTCTGTGTGAGCATGTTTGTGTTGTTCTGTGTTTAGATTTGTGTGTGTGTGTGTGTGTGTGTGTGTGTGTGTGTGTGTGTGTGTGTGTGTGTGTGTGGTAAGCATTATTTACCATGGTTCCACACATGTTGATTTGGGTTATTTTTACGGAAACACTGACTGTGTTAGTGATAGATAGACATCGGTGAAATTTTTTAAGAATGAATTTAAAAAAAGGTTGGCATTGGTAAAATATTCATCAGGATTCCTTTGAGGCATTTTCGACGTAAAGAATAAGGGTTTTTTTTTGTTGTTTTTTTTTTGTTTTGTTTTTTCATTAGGATTGCATTTGTAAAATCAAAGACGTGGTGTCCAGTTTATTCCTGCGAGTTTTCTCCTAAGAATGCATATTTTCTCCAATAAACTTTCTCGGTAGACGAAAATAAATAAATAAACTGTGTGATAACTAAACGTAGAGTCTACTTAAATATGCGTATCCACGAAAATAAAGTTTAAAGCGGTAAAACCTGTCGAATTAATAAAAAAATGCAAAACATCCACAGAAATAAGCAATCCGATTGCTTCAAGCGGGAATCGAAACCCGAATGATTCGGCATCTGTCGGAGTGTCTACTCCGCTCTATCACATATAAGTTGTGAAGAAGGCTAATTTTATGTACTTATTTTTCGAATAAACTCGCCAGTGACCGAGAAGGCTCAAATCATATGCAGATTTTTAAGTATAGCGAAAGGTCTTTGATTACGTATATAATTTTTCTACGGTTCGGAAAGTTTTGTTTTCCGGAAAGAAATTTTATCTTACAATGAGAAAAAGGGATAGAAATGAGGAAAGACGGCATAGAGAAATTGTCACTCTGAATACATGAAGAGGAGTAAAAGGACATAGCGAGTATATTTATATTTATAGTATTTTTTTAATAGATGACCGAAAAGCATAAAGAGGATTGGTCTTTGTCTGGTTGTGCGGTTTTAAGGACTGTGCTACTGGAGAGTCCACCCCACTCTCTCTGTATATATATATATATATATATATATATATATATATATATATATATATATATATATATATATATAATATTAGTAGTACTGATATTTATCTTTTCATTTCAAATATATAAACATATATATTGTGGTCTGTGCGAAGATAAAAAAAAAACTTCAAGGAGAAACGAAAAAATACAGCAAAGATATTAAGTAATGGGAAAGTAACATTAGAAAACGTTCACTAAGCTAAACGGACATCGAAAATTTATCAAAAATTAAACAAACACTGGCAAGATAAGAGCAATACATATTGGCTTTGAAATGGTTTGAAAAAAATGAGTTGAGAAAAGTTAAAAGGGTAATATACAGAAATTTGAATTATCAAAAGAGAAAAAGGAAGCTTGAATGTAAATTGAAAGAAAAAAAACGCATAATATTAAAAAAAATCGTGGTAATGCTAATATGAGCTATTTGGTAAATGGTGTCGTTAATATTAGCTCTTTTTTTATATCGAATCTTACTGCACTCCTTGTCCAAACACCCTTGACGTTGTCGCTTGAAATTCATACATTTTTTCCTCTTTATCTTTTTTCAGTACAAATAGATATTTCAAGTCCACTATCTTTTATAGTCCTGGGTATGATGATAAACAACATCCGGCAGCAAGACCTCTAATCTGGAGATCTCAGGAAGTTTCGAACCGCCTCTTAATTGTTGGTGTTCACAGTTCCACCTTGACCCCGGTTGGTAGCATCTTTTAGGTACCAGCAATGAACCGCCAAACAAGAACAAAACACTATAAAAGTATAAAAATACTTTTTATAGTAAAAATACCAGCAACATATTTTATATAAAAAATATTATATATAAAAAAATTACCAACAATAATTATTTATAGTAAAATTACCAACAATACCTAATTATAATAAAATTACCAATAATGGCTATTTATAGATTAAATTCACAGCAATTCATATTTATTGTAAAATCACAAACAATACAATTTTAAAGCAAAATGCATTTCATCTATAGTTGTAGGCATAAAATTGCGTTCAAAATATATTTAGTTGAAGACATAAAATTTTGTTCAATATATTTAGATTTGGTTGACATGGCGCTAAACAAAATCAACCAACCAATCAACCGCTATCGTTCTTTCCATTATAAGTTTCCTTTCTAAACTTTTGTTTGAAGCAGTGGATAAAGACTGTATTTCGATAATGACATTATTTTGTTATCCATTTTAGTTGTTGCTATTATTGAAAATCCTCAAGTGATTTGGTTTTTGCCCATGATTATGTAGCTTTATTCGTTGAAGGATTTCTTTTCTCTAATCGCTACTTCTAACGTGTTCAAAGTGATTTCGATGAAGACATGACTATCACTTTTAATTAAACACAGCGAAGCTTTTATATTGGGTGAACAGATTCTATGAAAACTGACTTCTAAACAGTAAATTGTAGCAATGAATTTAGAGCTATATAAGATGGGCCTGGCGTCTGCGTTAGTGGTTGAGTCGTTTGAGTTTTGATCAGGATATTCAAAATGTTATTTGAAAATACAAAGAAACAATAAAAATACTCCGTTTATTGGCTGAGTATATATGACCTATATGTAATTTAGTATATACTAGTGTGCCGTGCCACCAAAAATGATTACAATTGTTAAAAGGTTTTAATAGTTAGATGCAATTAAGCATGTCTTGAAACAATGTACTGAGATTCAATAGAACGCAGGTAAAGAATTCGTAACTAATACTTGCTTAGTGGCATCTCTCCCCGTTGCATCAGAAAAAGAATCCACTCGAAATATGAACTGCTGAACCAGGAAACTGACTCTCGTCTTCCGCTCTACGGCTGTGAACCAGTGACAAAGAAACTCGAGTCACGGCTTTAAGTCAAACTACTGAACAATAGATCTCCTAGCCAGTGTCTGTCCCTGCGTTGCAACCACTTTAACAATGTGGAACTCAAGTTCTCTCTCATACCTACAGAATCCCTCTCCCATTGGCTCTAGTGATGCCTGGTCCTTCTGGTCCTTCCTGAAGCACACCCGAACAGCTGTTGGTTGTTGTAAAGGAAATCTTCAGAAATGGAGATATTCTATCGATGATAATGCCAAATGTCATTTCGGGCAATTACAAATTATGGGGTATCTTGTAGCTTGCCCAGATTTTGAAGATCCATGCACACTTAACGACCTTGAAAGCTTAACACCCCAGGCAAGGCTCTGTGTGCAACACTGGATGGGTGAGATGTAGCGACTCAATAAAAAGAATGCAAAGATTTCTGAAAATCAATGGAAGTTAGTGTAAATAATATCAAAAATAGCAGGATAGATTACAAATCTATGCATGGAGGGCACAGAATATCAATGAAGTTATATTATCAAGTAAAATAATAAATTAATTATTCATACATATGAGATATTGTGCTCATCAATAAAATAGATTTACTTTGTTTATATCATTGGATTTACTTATAAATTACACACACACATATATATATATATATATATATATATATATTGGAGTGTGCAGCTTATATTTTATATCATAAACAATTTATACAAAAAATTAAATACCAATGTTAATGTGATTAATGGCGAAATCACTTCGCGAACAGAACTTAATAAGATTTTAACTTACTATCAATTCATTAAATAATAAGATACTTATAATAGAATTGTTGTCAGATGGAAGACACATTCAAAAGTACTATCGACAATTTCAAATTGTCATCTTCATGTCGCAATTTTCCCATACATCTTTCAATCTACACATATTTCGTCTTAGTGTTTACCTATGCTAATTACCTATAGCTGGTGGAAGAAGAGAAGGATTCATACCTTTCCCAAGGGCATTAGCACGTAAGTGAATATAATGGAGTTGACTGGAATTCGAACTCGACTCTCCGATTCCTCA
Source organism: Acanthosepion pharaonis (assembly GCA_903632075.3). Lineage (NCBI taxonomy): Eukaryota > Metazoa > Mollusca > Cephalopoda > Sepiida > Sepiidae > Acanthosepion > Acanthosepion pharaonis. The sequence goes on along the minus strand of CAHIKZ030004362.1, from coordinate 65,912 downwards.
ATCCGAACCGCTATCTATTACGCCACCGTTATAAAGGTGCAATAGGTTGGGAATTCATTCTTTAAATTATGCTATATTTATGGGTAAAGGTGATCAATATCAATGATAGGGAAAATGTAAATATAAAAGCAATCATCATGAAGACTGCGTTTAATCAATATATATACGAGAATACTGGATTTTCTACAAAAGAGTTTATATTATTACTTTTCTAAACCAATTTATTATCATGCCTTGTATTTTTTGTATCATAGAAATTTACCTATATTCGTCGATGCAAAATAATCAGAAATGTCATTTATGCAGGAATGAATATCTTGATTATGCGGCTTGCGAAATGGCGATCACCTCGGCAAACGGAATCGACGAATTGACTTTAAACTGAAGTTTAGTCTGTTGCATTAAGTTCACATTAATGCTATTGGTAATCATGAAATTATCTGCTTTCATACAGACGATACAGAGCACTGATTGACCAGTTAGAATTTCCCTCCCTTGAAGATTTTAATTTAGGTTTTAAAGTAGTTTTTGAGGAAATTAGATTTCTCAAGTCGACTGTTACCACGTTTTTCTAGCATGGGTGGGATTTTCCTTCCTAGAAAACTGGAAACTGAAGATATTAATATCATCATTTTTCAAACGTCTTCTTAGATGGGCTACACATTTTTGTTGTTGTTCCTGCGAGGAATCTTCCATTAATGTGCCAATTGTTTAGATTATGTAGCGCCAGACTATATGGTCTAATGAAGGATTTTCTTTAAGATCAAGCAGATTCATTCACTTGAAGCCATTTTTTGTCATTGATCTGAGAAAGCGGTTGTATGTTAACGATAGTTTAAACATTTCTAAGCGGTTCGGACGCTATGCATGGTATCCATTTTGAGAGCCGAGAATTGACGAGATTTGAGAAAG
>CAHIKZ030004362.1:52500-60000 GCA_903632075.3 Acanthosepion pharaonis | reverse complement strand
TGGTTGCAGTATATCCTATGTAGGATAATTACAGAGAAGTATTATTAAGAATTTACGTATAGTTTCACACCGAAGATGGTAGTGGCAGAGATAAATTTTATGAACTAAATTCCGGTAAAGCTGCGATCAAGTACGATTTTCAGTTTCATGGGCAGCACGCAATGTTCAGGCGGGGGTCATTGTCTCTGATTGAAAATCGACCCCTTTATCCACCCAGTCTAGTTCATGATGGTAAGATTCATAGTTGGTAATAACACCGACCAAACTCGCCCTAGAGGATGGTACGCCAATCAGATAAAATGGAAAAAGAAGACCCCCCTTCTCCAAAAAAAAAAGACGAGACACTCTTTTGCTCCACTTAGCATTGAACTTTTTTTTCTCACACTGGATTTTTTTTGTGGGGGTGCTTCTTTTTCTGCTTTGACCGATTGGCTTACCCTCCCCCTTCTGGTTATATGAAAGCACTTGCTTTCATATATCCAGACCCTCTGTCATCCATTGCTCCAGTGCCACACTGATCTGAGCTCCTTGTAAGCCACTCCGCCAAGGAGCCTTTTTCAGTAGACAACATCAATTCAGAAGAGAAGGAAGTGATTGATCCTGGTTGCAGTAGCACAGCTGAGGAGAAAACCTAGACTACTCCATCCATGATTAGAGATCTTGGTCAAGCAATGACCAATGCCGATTTTTTTTTTGTTTTTTTACAGTGAGCCTTAAACAGTAGAATTTATTAGATGAAAGTCTGCAAGTCAAATGTCAGAGAAATAGTTTCCATTTTTTTAATCCGTTTTACCTGTCAATTTGGTGTTTCCTTCTGCCACAAAAGGACTAATATGTTCGAGAAAATTGAAATCGCCTTTAACCCCAACGACTGGTTCCACTTCATCGACAGCTCATCCAGTCTGCTTCATAACGGGAACATGTATCCATCTCTTCCCCTGGTTTACTCAGTGAAGACCAAAGAGGAATATAGCAGTGACCAGATCTTGAAATATGAAGAGTAGCATTGGGAGATTATCGGAGACATCAATTGTTGGCCTTCTTGATGGGTCTCAAAGGCGGCTTTGTCAAGTGTCCTTATTAATTATGCATTTCGTACAGCAGGCACGGCGTGGCACACTACCACAGGCGTGACTGGCCACAGCGGACATAGTTCAGTGAGGCGAAGAACAACGTCAAATAGGGACCAAATTTGGAAGCCCGGGATGTATTATTTCCTCCACTGCACTTAAAACTGGGCCTTATGAAAGAATTTGTCACGGCTCTAGATAAAAAGTCTGCAGCCTTAGTTCACCTTCAAGATTTCTTCCATGATGTGTCGGCGGCAAAAGTCAATGCCGGTGTCTTCGTCGGATCAAAAATAAAGAAGATCATAAAGTTCAAGCATTTCCCCAATAAGCTAACGAGGACGGAGAAAGCGGCACGTAACAGCTTTGTCGCAGTGATTCATGGATATCTGGGGAATCACAAGATGGAGTTTGCTGACACATTGGTGAAGAACTATGACAAAATAGGCTGCAGGATGTCTCTCAAATTACATACACTTGACACTCATCTTGATAAATTTAAGGGGAACATGGGAACGTACTCAGGGGATCAAGGCGAGCGTTTCCACCAGGATTTACTGGACTTCGACCGACGCCACCAAGGATCGCATCATGAAAATCGGGTTACATAGTGCAATGATTATACTGAAATGAGCGGGTATATATATATATATATATATATATATAGATAGATAGATAGATAGATAGATAGATAATGATTATAGTGAAACAATCGGATAGATAGATAGATAGATAGATAGATAATGATTATATTAAAATAATAGGATAGATAGATAAGTAAATATTTTAGTGAAACAATCGCATAGACAGATCGATATATAGATGATCATTATCGTGAAACAATCCGATAGATAATTATTTTAGTGAAACAATTGTGTAGAATATATATATATATATATATATATATATATATATATATATATATATATATATATATGTGTGTGTCTGTGTGTGCAAAAATGATGAGACAACACATTTTCACTCTGTGCTCTAGGTAGGCGTCTTTAGGTCAGAATGAAAGACAAAACTGTGTAATGAAACTGCTTTGGGACCTTTGAGATAACGGAGCAATAAATTTTCATTTATCTGATTCGACAACCAGAAATTGTTTAAATATTTACTTATTTTCGGATTCGAAACTTGCCCACTCAGTGTAGTTACATGGTTTTAGCTTTTTGTCTGTTCGATCGTATACTGCATTGAACTATTATTTCTGTGTATATTTTTACGCGACCGTTTTAACATTTATCGACGAGATTTGTAAGAGCAGCGAACTTTTAAACAATGACATTTCATTTAACACTTTTATCTCTTCATATATATATATATATATATATATATATATATATATATATATATATATATATATATATATATATATATTGTTCTGAAAGAAAAGATGTTGCATATATCAACCAACTCTTTCTGAATTTTCTGCACTGTCCTCAGATTGACACCCAAACACTTAAATTTTCGTATTGCACCTTATGGCATGAATGCAAAGCAATACAGAATGCCGTTTCCAAATCTGGCAGAGGGAATTGCCTCAAGGTGTTCTTTTTCTCACAAACGGTGCCCAAACTGACCCTACTATGCTGTGCCGTCGGCACATTCAAAAAACAAACAACACGATGCGCGATATTTAAAATAAAGAATAGCGATAATTTATCCCTCGCACCGAGTATATAGATGAGAAATTATATTTAAAGTAATGTTTACTGCATAGAAATATATAAGATGTTGCATTACTTTGTATGAGCGAATATATACATCGGAAGAAAATATATACATTGAGAGAAAATAACATTTTTTTATTATCTTTTCTAGTTTTTAGCAAATAATCAAGAAAAGAATTTTTGAACCGGAGTTAAAAAAAAATGTAGATCTCAATATTTGATCGAGTTTTATCAATTTCCAGTGTCGCCAATTCATATCGACTCTACTGCCATAAGTTACCTTGCATGCGAGCGCATTAAGGATTCTTTGGGGGAAAGACTGTATATAGGCCAGTTGCACGAAATCAATATTGCCGTAAGATAAACCTTGGACAATGTTTCAATATAATCGCCTGGACGACTGTTTACCTTCGGGTAATTTTCGTTAAGTTTATCAATAAGCAAAATGTAGGGGAAAATATTGAATAAGGCCGGAAAGCATTACTGACAAAGAATATTTCTTGGAAAAAAAATTGCGTAAAGTATTGTATTTGCCTATATATGAGACTCGCACAAAATATCACAAAATTTTCTCTTTATTTCCCGTGTCCACTCAGGTTGTAGGCGGTCTAGGCTCTCCACAACATTCTCAAAACTAAATAAATTTTATCTTTCTGTTGTTTCCCCTAAACCCTTTTCCCCATCCATTTACTCACGTATATGTCTATATTTCTGAGATGAGGTATTGTAACTACACTATTTACATTGTTTTTACTATTGTCCTCATCTTTATTGTTATATTCACGATGTTTCGGCCGTTGAACTCTCCGGCATTCTTTAGGTGATATACCTGGAATTACTGGTTCCTATATTGTATCCATGTCTATGCTTGGCCGACTTAGGAGATTTCTGTGGACTAGCAAATACTTTGATTCCTTAAGTTAAGGGTTTAGTTAAAAACTTCAACGTAAATCACCTGAAAAAGGCTAGAGTATACAATAGCCGAAACATCGTGAATATGACAATAAAGGCGAGGACAATAGTTCGAGCAATTTAGTATGTTATGTGTTTTCTGTCTCTCTTACCGCCAATCTGTCCTGTGAGTATCAGATTTTCCAAGCTTACTTTCTTCATTGTGCACTGTAGAAACTGTCTTTTTTTTCACCCCAAGCAAGGCAGTAGTGCCACTAGCACGCAAGGGGTTAGAGAATGTGGAAGCAAGATTGAAGCGTAAAAGAGGAAAGGATGAAGAGAAGGACGGGGAATATATCAAGACATCTGGAGATATCGATTGACATTGCATTTGAATAGTTGGAGATTATAGCTATCAGGGAAGCAAACGAGAGGAAGGTAATTCCACAGACAGGAAGTACGAGACATGAAGCTATTGGAGTAGAAGAGATGGTATTTATCAATCCACCCACGGGGATCGAATGTGGCACAAGGCCTTTTTAATGTGGGTATCTCTGAGCCCGTAGGCCCGGCCAAAAATAAATAACCATCCAAACCCGCCGAGGCGGGCCAGTTCCGTCAACCTCCCCCAACGAAACCCTACCCTTCGGTGGAGCTTCGTCCGGGTTCCTCTCTGCAAGCAGAGAGTTCGACAGACACCCGACCCGGCAGCTCACAAAGCGCAGATACTACACTTTGATCCTAGCCACCGGGCCGAGCAATAGAAGTAGAAGAATTGGAGTAGAAGAGATGGCTACATTTAACCGTTTCAACAGTGAAAGGGTGGGACCGAAATGCCAACCTAGTAGCACGTTTACATTCATGCAGTTTGAGAACTAGCGAAAATAGCTCGTCGAAGCAGTTACCGTGAAAGTATTTGTAGAAAAGACCGAGGGAAGCAACAGCACGTCTGGGAGAGAGCGTCTGTTATCGAGATGTCAGGTCAAGGCCATTCACATTGCATATCCTTCTCTGGATTTTTTCGAGTATCTTAAGACGAACAACGGGGGCTCCAGACTATTTATGGCAGCAGTATTCCACGCAAGGGCGAATGGTTGATTGATAGATTTGAGGGATGTAATTGGACGAGAAAAACTTACTGGCGCGACAGAGGAAACCAGCTTTCCTTGCGGTAGATGAAGCTATTGATTCAGTGTATTTGTTCCATCACAGGTCAACAGACATTGTGAGACCAAGCAGTCACAGAGAGGTTTTCTCGTGAAGCTGAGGGTCAGACATTCTAATTGAAGACAGGGAGGGCTGTCTGTGGTGGGTAAAAGAGAGCAGTTTTGTTTTTGAGGCATAAAATTAACCAAACAATCCCTGCTTCTGTCTACAACCGATTGGAGGTCTTTTTCAAGACAAAAGGCCAGGTTAGTTTTGTCAGCGATATCGGATTTTCTATTGAAGCAGGAGTAAATAGTAGTGTCGTCTGCATAGGTGCCTACTTGGGAACTGTTGACATCGGGAAGATCGTTAAGGAAGATCAGCAACAGTGTAGGGCCCAGGATTGATCCTTGGGGAACACCTGCGTTCGTGAGATGCTAAATATAAGATTCCGTTTTGTTTCCATTTTGTCTAAAACGTGGTCGTTGCTTATATGTTTAGCGCATGGTATTCTCAGCACTGTGTATATTATATGCGAAGGTAATATTATCCTTTAAGGTAATATTATCCGCATCACTCAGTAACATAGACTAATGATTTTCCTAAGATGGACACTTCTAACTAGCCTGACTTTGTAATGATAATATTATGTCAAACGACATAATTTCTATCAAATTTTTGGGATGAGAAATCATCATCATTTACACTATTTATATAAGGACTATTGTCTTCATTTTTCTTGTTGCTATCAAAATGTTTCGGTCGTTTTGTTCTCCGACATTCATCAGGTGTTTATGTCGATCCCGTAACCTACAACTATAGAACGGAACACTTTATTCAAGCTAAGAAACGGTTGTTGGCAAAAAAGAACCGTCTAAAACGCAATTTACAAATTGAAGATATTAAAATTAAACAGGTGAAAAAAAATTATCTAAAAAGTGGTTTAGCAGAAGACGGAAAAGGCGATTGCGAAATCCGAAGTAACGTTTACATTTCGAAAGTTACTTTCCCAGAAGCTGAGCAAAGTATTAAGAAACATGAAGATTTCGTTACAAGCAAAGAAATTTTGTACTGAAAAGTTGAGCAATATTTCTTCTATTTGGTAGAGAAAGGTGGACAATCTCCGCATAGAAGAAGAAGAGAATTGAGTCGAAGGAGCATGGGGATTTCGAAATGTGCTTTCCAGAAGCTAAGCAAAATATTCAGAAACAGGAAAATTTCGTTAGAAGCAAAGAAATTTTGTACTGAAAAAGTTGAGCAATATTTCTTCTATTTGGTAGAAAAGGTGGACAATCTCCGCATAGAAGAAGAAGAGACTTGAGTCGAAGGAGCATGGGGATTTCGAAATGTGCTTTCCAGAAGCTAAGCAAAATATTCAGAAACAGGAAAATTTCGTTAGAAGCAAAGAAATTTTGTACTGAAAAGTTGAGCAATATTTCTTCTATTTGGTAGAGAAAGGTGGACAATCTCCGCATAGAAGAAGAGACTTGAGTCGAAGGAGCATGGGGATTTCGAAATGTGCTTTCCAGAAGCTAAGCAAAATATTCAGAAACAGGAAAATTTCGTTACAAGCAAACAAATGAGTGATAAAAAGTTGTGTACTATCAGTCCACCTATATGGCAGCGACTGCTGGACAATCTTCACATAGAAGCAGGGACTTGATACAACAGAAATGTATTTCTAAAGATGGATGGTGAGAATACCATACACTGAACATTTGAGCAAGTTCGAAGTTTAAAATAGAATAGAAAAAAAAAGGCAGCTTAATGGTAAATGGAATACATGGAATGTATATCTCTAAAGCCAACTCTATGGTTAAGGTACGTAGTTAACTTCTTCCTACTCTGGACACACCGGGAAGATGTTCAGGTTCTACTGGACCATATGAACAGAATACGACCTTCGATACAGCCCTCGATGGAGAAAGAGAGTAACAACCCACTTCTTGTTGAGATGTTGAGTGTTTCCCCGTGCGTGTATTGAAATAAGGACAAACACATACGTAGGGAAAAATACTGGTATATCTGAAAAGGTATTTACAACAGGGAGATTAGTAGTCAAACGAACGCAGGTTAGTCAGTAACAATCAGAAAGAGTATAAGGTCCAACTGTATCTTCCGGTAGAGAGACGGAAGTGTGATGGTCACCTGATCATCCCAGAACTCTATAGAACTGTCCTATTAGTAGTAGAGAGATCAGTCCATTCTGATGAGAAGGTGGGTGACCCCAACACTTCCATTCCTGGATGTTCTGATATCTCGAACAGAGCATGGGTTCAAGACATCCGTATACCGTAAACCGAGATTCACCGGACAGTACCTCAAATTCAACTCCCACCATCCATACAGCGTAAAGAAAGGAATGGCCCGCTGCTTACAGCACCGAGCAAAAGTCATAAGTTGCGACCCAGAGACATTAGATAAAGAATTCGTAAGTATAAGTAGTACCCTACAACGTAACAACTACCCAGGGTACATGGCAGCATCCCCCCAAAACTGGGATAGGCGGGTACAAGAGGAGGAGGAGAACAACACTCAGAAAACAGTCTACCTGCCTTATGTCAAGGGATTAACAGAGAAAATACGAAGGATCTTCGGTCAATATAACATCAGGACAAGCTTCAAAAGCTGGATGACAATTCGCAGATGTCTCTCTCGAGTAAGACCCCATAGAGGAGGAGAAGACTAAAGACTGTGTGTACGCTATCCCGTGCCGCGGA
>CAHIKZ030004362.1:12500-47500 GCA_903632075.3 Acanthosepion pharaonis | reverse complement strand
CAGCATAAGTAACACAGACAAACTTTATGATTGCCACCTGTGTAAGAGATGTTGTAAAAGTGAAGCTGGTTTTAAGAATCACTTACGGGCCCATAGTAGAGCCTTAGCTCGGGTATATATTATGGAAGTAATCAAATTCTATATGAAAAAAAAAAAGCTATCAAGTGAAGAGATGGCCTCCTTCTTAAAAGATTTCTTTCAATTTTGACATCTTTCGCAAATGAATAGGCTTCATCCGAAAAGATTTTTTTCAGAAAAATCAACATCTATGAGTCAAATTTGAACGAATTTTCTAATTTCAACTTATTTCTTATTTTTTAAATAAAAAAGTAAACGAATATAATTTGTTAAAGGCATTAACAATTTCACGATCTACAAATAACCAAAACTAAATATATGGCTTTGTTATTTCAGGGAATCAACTGTCATACGAAATTATTACTGAACTTTGTGGGATAGGTAAATCTTAAAAATAAGAATATGAAAAGAATGCCAATCAAAACTAACTTCAAATTAGTGATAATTTGATTTGTATTACGTTACAGTTGAGGTAAAAATCAAGCTTACAGAAGATTAACGGGAATCACGTTCTGTCACGATTTTGCTAAAATACGCTTATTGGCTGATCACGCATGTTGATCGGCGAAACATGTCAAAATAAAAGTTTTCTAAACTGTCTTATTTATTTAGCATTCCATCTGATTCTCAACTTTACTTATATGTCATACCTAAAGTTAACATATTTCATTTGTCCGTTTCTATCTATCTATCTATCTATCTATCTATCTATCTATCTATCTATCTAACTAGCTATCTATCTTTTCTTTCTATCTGTCTATAGATAGATAGATAGATACGGGATAACCGCGGACAGATAGATAGATAGATAGATATATAGATAGATAGATAGATAGATACGGGGTTTTGCGGTTATATAGATAGATACGGGTTTTTGCGGTTATATAGATAGATTGAACATTCAACATCATCACTTGATAAGACACCGGAGGTATTGAAACACAATGGCTATTTTTGTAGTGATTTTATAACATATTTATGTTATAATTTTTAAATAAATAATTATATCTGCTTTACTCTGTATTGAGCACTCTTTTAAGAAAATAGTAATTGTTGGTTATTGGAATTTATTCGGTATACACCAATCCTATACTATATATATATATATATATATATATATATATATATATATATATATATATATATATATATATATATATGTAAGGTAGGTTAGTATCAATCTTCAAACATCATATTTTAAAAAGAGTAGACAATAATAATAATAATAATAATAATGATGATGATTATTAACAATTATAAAAAATGTTATAAACCGCTATATAAATGCAATCATGTTTCATGTGTGTGTTTATACCTATATGTGTATATGTATATATTTGTGGATGTATGAGTATGTATGGGTCTATGTTTGGAACTGTATATGTATACGTCTCATTTATTCCTGGTTCACTAATTCTCTTCTTCTCTATCATCTCTCTCCACGCCCCCTGCCACCTTGACGGGCTTCAGCATTGTGAATGATGAATACTGATGATATATATATATATATATATATATATATATATATATATATATATATATATATATATATATATGGCGGCGTTAGACAGATTTATTGGTAGACTTAACTTTTACCTTTTTCTTGATAGTTTACATTGTTTTGTAGGTTTACTGAGTTCAGACCAAAGAATACTAGGAACTTCACATCTTATTAACATCGAGGTGGGATTCTAAATAACTTGTACATCTAACAGAAATCAAACACGGAAGTTAACTTCAAACTCATTATTGGTTTGATCGGTTAATCGAGGTCTCCACCCCAGCTAGCATGTCAGAAATTTAGTTTTTTTTCGCCTCACCTCTTCCCGTTTAAGGTTTTACTGGTTTAAAACCTAAAATGACCGTGTATTGTGCAGTTGACCATCACTGAAACATGATTGTATTGATTTAGCGATTTTAACATGATTTTTCTATAGTTGTCAATAAACACACGCACATATATATATATATATATATATATATATATATATATATATATATATATATATATATATATCATTATTTTCTTGGGGTACAAAATTTTATTATGGAAATAAAAACGGCAAGAAGAATTTTACCATTCATGATTAAAAAAAAGGAATTGACCAGCCGACCGGTTTCGCCGTCATTCAAAAGAGCTGAAATCGAGAAGGACTAAATATTGCAATACAAAATATAAAAAACATGAGATGCATGTGATAAAATAAAGGTGGAAAGATCAGATGGAAATCATGTCAAGCCCTAACAGGCATTCCCTCTGTTTACAGAGGGAGGGCTGTCTGGTATATTCAGTCACCACCCCACAGGAGTGTTGCATGTGGCACAAGGCCGGATTTAACATGTGTTCTACGAGCCCGTAGACTCGGCCAAAAAATGCCCGTATAAACGCGATCAGGTTGGTCAAACTCCGAGGCAAAGAGTTCGACCTGCCAGCCGGAAAGATTTCGGCTGGTCTCAAGGAAGGGCTGTCTGGACCTGACATAGACCGTTTCCAATACTTTTAAGTGTAACACAGAATGAGAATGACTAAGGATGGAAAATGAATCCATGCTGAAATTTGTGGCTCAACTTTGGATCGTTTATAAGGTGTTCAGAAATGGCAGAGCCGTATGTGTTCACGATCTTGTCACCGGAGTGGAACGTACCATTCCTAATTCTTCTGTGTAGGTGCTTGTTAATCCGTGCGTCTAAACATAAGGTAGTTCTACCTATGTAGTCGGCTCCGAAACTACATTCAAAACAGTATATTACATTATTAATATGGTGGGGAGGCAGAACGCCCTTCCAAACAGACATCCAAGGAGACCTGGTATAAAAAACAACACGCACATTGGCGGAAAAATAGCAATTTTTAACCGCTGACTTGATTTGGTTAGCAACTTTACCACTTATTGAATCCAAACAAGGCTCATTTATGAGCCGTACTCGGTCTGGGTTTAAAGAAATTTAAGATTTTCTTTTTCATGAGCGACTTAATAATATCCAAAGGTTACTCATTATTAGCTAGAGCCTTAGTAATTGCTTTCAGCTCTTCATCTAGCTTAGATTCTGAGCATATATATATATATATATATATATATATATATATATATATATATATATATATACAAAGAATAATCACACATAGAATTAATCAGAAGTATCAATGCGATTATTGGTGACATCCATCGCTAGAAAACATAATATATGCATTAAAATCCTGTTCATCCATAGTGCGAGTTTTGATCCTTGAAGAAAAACTTGTTGTCTGTAGTTTTTCAGTTTATTTGATGTTAAAATGCTAGTACTTACGGACAGTCTTCCATCCATCATCAGGCATGTGTTTTTTTGCCTTATAAAATCAAAAACTTGAGACGATATACCTGTATGTCGATCGAAAGATGTTTTTTGAATATCTGATATTATTGACGGTTGTAAGATATCGGAACGTGCAAAGACGCAACGCTAAGTTTTTCAAAATTTTTAAGTGAGAATTTTATTTAAATATTTCTTGTGATACTTCTGATTAATTCTATGTGTGATTATTCTTTGTATGTAAATCATATGCTATATAATATATATATATATATATATATATATCATATGCTGCCTAATATATATATATATATATATATATATATATATATATATATATATATATAACCTCATAAATCAATCCCTACCCACATATGCTTGCGGAGGTTTTGAGGTTTGACATTATACACACACCCATATACAATTGCATACATCATACACTCCCAAAGAGCTAAATGATAACATACACTTAGCACAAAAACATCGCCTTTCCAGGAACCAATAAAACTGTCAAAATGACCAAGGGAATTCAGAGTCACATGAATCTATCCAGTCTTTATCTTAAAAACAGCTTAAAAGAGGCCGTTTGACCAACACAAGGTCTGAACAAAATTAACGATAAAAAACAAATTAAAACTACAAATAAAGTTCATTTTCTTCCGACAGTCATTCATTCCTGTAGTTCACTTCTAGTAACAAGCAGGATTTTTTTCCTGATGATGGCCATGCTGGCCGAAACTATTGAGGATTCTATTTGAAATAATAAAACAAATATATTAATATACACCCAGTGTGTCTGAAAATTTTAATTTTTCATTGTTTAAAAAACACACACAACACACAAATATATATATATATATTTAATTAATATATATTTAATTAACACAAATAGTAATTACTATTTGTGTTTATCATTTGTGTATAATTAATTACTATTTGTGTTTATCATCGCTTGAACCGGCTTCTAATTACTATTTGTGTTTATCATCGCTTGAACTGGCTTCTAATGCTACAGTAGGTAGCGGCTTGGTGAGAGTAGTCGTGGCTCCAGGGGGCACAGTCCTATGGTTACAGAGAATCTCAGTCGAGTTCCGCCACGGAATATGTGAGCGAGCGGCGCTAAGTTGAGTCTGATTTGGAATCTCTTCGTCACCGAGGCCCACTTGGAACAGTTGGTATGATGTTCGCTTCACAACCTAACTGTCAGGGTTTCAATTCTCGGTAGTGGATGCGCACTGCTGATGAGTCCCAAATATAGGACGAAACGGCCGTCCAGTGCTTTCTGCATTCTGTTGAGGTTTCTATCAGACTCTATGAATTAATTAAATTATCAAATCCTCCGACCAATTACTATATATATATATATATATATAATGGTTATTGATAGGGTAGTTTACTTAATTTCTGATCGCAATCCTGTGAAAGCATCAAGAGTAAAACCAGAAGATTTAGTTCTGAAAAGAGGTGAGGTTGCATTCTCGCTGGTCTTGTTATGTATCATTGCATTTTGAGAAATATTCTTAACATGATTTTGAAATCAGTTTTATATCTACATCAGCTGAAGGTTCAAAAGATTAATACATAACTGAATATGCAGATATGCATCTCTTTCAGATATCCGTATATTTTTTTCTGAAGAAATTTGCGGGGTTAAATAATTCAAGGCATGTAACTGAAAATGTGAGAAAACAATGATTGCTTTAGACATTTGTTGCAAATGAACAACAGACACTGCCACTAGAAATGATCGTATTTAAAAAAAAAAATATTTTTCATATTGTTGCAGATTAAGAATTCCAGGTCACAAATAAATAAATTCTTACTTTTTTAGAACAACTGATAATGGTTGAGTTTACTATGCAAATTAATTGTAAATTGATTTTTATACGGAAGCTAAAACCAACTCGGACGATATTATTTTTTTTACAGTGTAAAAGAAAAATCAGTCAAAAATTTGACAATCTCAATACTGAGTTCTTTTTCAAACATGACTATTGAAAATGCAATTTCATGATGATGATGATGATTTTAACACTGCTTAAATAAACTAAAAGAAACACTAAAAAATTTTCAGACTGCAACTGATTTCCACACATTCCATTTCTACATAATAATTCGTTTAATTTTTATAGACTTTATTCCATTAAAATAAAGTAAACTTGCTACATATTCGGATATAGAAATCGGTGAGGTTTTTGTTCTAATTGTTAAAAAGTTTTTGCATGAAAACTAAGTAGAAATATAATTTGATCGCATGATTCAACCAGATTTTTTTTTAAATTACGACTACTTATAAAAAGTTCAGACAATTTTTCACTGACTGCATCAATGACTAAATGTAATTATGAAAATTTACTCAGAAAACAATATTAGTTAAATCATTCTCTTTAATAAAAAATTTCATTACGAAATCTCAGTAAACTTTCGTTTGATCTTAAATTAGTTTGTAATAATAATTTACTGAACGTTTAAAATCAATCCTCTAAAAATTTCAAAAGAAAAAATAAACGACGAAAGTATGTACTGTATTAGTTCGGTTCAAATTGCAAAATAAAATAAATTGTTTACTTTTTTCGGCAAATTTTAGTATTATTTCTTAGATGATTGTATAGACAGGTATGTAAAAAACGAAAAATATCAAACAAATATATATATATATATATATATATATATATATATATATATATAAACCATGAGCACCATATTTTTTTATGCCGGGTGGAACAGCAAAATTGTACAAATCATGTAACTGCATAACTGGCCATCCCACAAAATGTTTAATATCTAATAAGAAAAAGTAAACTAATTGAGTTTCTTTTTTCCAGGTTTTCAGATAAGACGGTTAGACATCTTGTCGTAAGAATCACTGGAAAACCCTTTGTTATTCAGCTAGAAAGAGAATAGGATAAAATCGTTTTGTGTCAGCTCCACTAGGTCTGGAAAATGGTGAGAGGAGAAAGATCATTCAGGCCTTCACTAATGATACCAACATTCATACACTAGCTCCCATCTTCAAAGTCCATTCCAGAACCATCAAATGAACGGTGAATAAGATTTAAAATATAGGGAACAGTAGAGAGGAAATCTGGATCAGGAGGGAACAGCAGGGAGAGAGATCATCATTTCAATTTAGAAATAAAGGGATCAATTAGAAAAGATATAACTCAATCCATAAGACGTTTGGCATGTGAGAAAGGTGTTTCTGCTAAGAAAAGAGCAGTGAAAAAAGAATTGAAAATGCAATCGTACGTGGACCGTGTGAGGCAACTTGTTATGCAGAACAGAAAGTTAGAAGGTTAGAGAGGACGAAGATCATCCTGAATAAGTTAGAAAAGGACCCAGAATAACATATATATATATATATATATATATATATATATATATATATATATATATATTTGAACTTTATTTCAATGCTTCAATGCTTGAAGAACTTCCGATCCTAGCATTAATTAATGATGAACATGTCATTATCGTTTCTGATCGATTTCATCACGGTTCTTTTGGTAAGCTTGGAGAGTAATCATACATTCTTATTGCTTAAAATAGAGTCCAGTAGTGTTATCGAAACCTCCTAGTATTCCGGTAAGATATCTTTAATCATTTCTATGATACAAAGTTTCAATCTAAATCTAAAATTTGGACAAATATGCTGTTACATGAATTTGTAAATTTTGCTGTTACACCCGGTATATATGGAGAGTTTCATCGCAGAAACGAACAATCTTTGCTGACAGTTTCACGTCTTAAGCTATCCTCAGAAGTATTACTGATGAACGTTTAAGTCGTAAAAAAGTGACTCACCATTAAGATTGATAATATATCCAAGTTTATAACTAAATTCACTCTATCACCGATTTTGAGCAAGCATTTTTGTTATGGGACCTTACCCATAATAACATAATGGACTATTCCATACGTAATAAATACTGCGCCTAGAGTTCAGTCTGAAGTCTGGAGGGAAGTCCGTCAGGAGTCTGTCAGTCAGCCAGAGCGATTCAGTCAGTCGAATCAGAGGCAGTCCGAAACAGAGTTGCGTTCAGACAATTACTACTAAACCTGATTGTTCGTACTAACACTTTCTACTCTCTATATATATTCCTGTTTGTAATATATCTGTGTTATTCCATATCCGTGTTCAAGTTCTTCTTTAATGGTTCTACCTTGGACTATCACCGTGGTACAAGAAACCGGACCATAACAATTTTCAACATATACACTGCGTGCCAAATTATTATCGAGATAACTTTTTTTCTAATATTTCAAAAACCGTCCAATCAATTCACACAAAATTTTCACACAATGTTAGCAACACTGAGCTGCGCAATCTTTGGAATTTTCGTACTGATCTGCGCAATGTAAACAAACTGGCGCCATATGTTTTATCAGCATGGTGATTTGAGCGTGCCAAATTATTAGAAAGGTTTAGTCAAATTCCCAGAATTTAGCAAACAAAACGTTTATTAATGTTGCACGTGAATGTTTATGATCAAAAGAAGCTAATAAATAATATTCAAACAAATAATAACAGATACAAACAAAGGCACAGTTTTAAACAAATTAATAGGGAATGTGCTTTCCTTGTTTTGAAATTACTTGAAGAAGTTGACGATCCATAGAATTTGTTAATTGTAGGATGTCATCTGCTGTAATGCCGCGAGATATGTCAAGAATTGCTTCCCACAACTCAGAGTTGCACCTGAATTGTCGTCCATTGGCGTATAGTCTTCGCTTCATGATGCTCCAAATGTTTTCGATTGGGTTCAATTCCAGAGAATTTGTTGACTACTTCATTTTTCGAGGTCCATCAAAGCCTAACTGTTTCAAATATTCAGTAGTCTTGTGAGCAGCATGTGAGGGAGCATTATCTTGCATAAAAACGATGGCCCTTCTGAAGGCAACTCTTTGACTTTTCATCCACGGTTCAAGATGCTCCTTCATAAACGCTATGTATGCATCAGCTGTCATTTCGACGCCATCTGTCACTCTCCATGGGCCCACTAATGTTTTTCCAATAATACCACCCCAGATCATTATGCCTCCACCGCATTGTTGGTGTCTCAAACGCTGATGGCGATCCTGTCCGTTCATTATCCAGCCTTTGCACCATCTATCTGGCCCATCAAGTGTTGCTCGAGTTTCGGCTGTGAACAAAACTCTAGAGAAGTCAATCTTCATATTGTCCTTGGCCCATTTCAATCGATTTTGAATGTGATTTCTCGTCAATGGAGGCTTTGATACAGGTTTGACTGTTGTTGCTATTTCCCTCAGTTACTGACACCTAGTACTTTTAGACACAGTAGGATCTCCAATACAACTGAAAAGCTCTTGACTGGTAAGTCCAGGGTTATTCGTGGCCTCTCGTTTAAGTCGTGACATGAGACGACGTGAAATAACACTCGGCTTGCCTTTATCTGCACTTTTACGTATTTGTGTAGGGTCGACAGTGAACTTTTTCACTGTTTGATGACACCTCCCTATCATTTTAGAAATTTCTAGGGTAGAATTACCTTTTGAGAGTTCTGAGTTTTCTTTTCAGCATCATTTAAAATGCTTTTACGGACCATCTTTTCACTAAATTCACTTACATTTTTCTAATAATTTGGCACGCTCAAATGACCATGCTAATAACAAATATGGCGCCAGTTTGGTTTTACATTGCGCAGATCAGTAAGAGAATTTCATTCATTGCGCAGGTCAGTGTTGCTAACATTGTGTGAAAATTTGTGTGAATTGATTGGAGGGTTTTTGAAATATTAGAAAAAAGTTATTTCGATAATAATTTGGCACGCAGTATATATATATATATATATATATATATATAGAAAATTTGCTAGTGAATAAAGTATTTTACACGAAAGAAAAATAATGAATAAAAAGATAATTTTTAACCGATTAATAGATATTTTTGCCTAAAATTTTATTTAATGATACCACTGTTTGTCTGAACGTCACTGATTTTTTTTCGTGTGTTTGTCGTTAAACATCAAAATTAATTGTACCAGCTTAAAGTTAAAGAACTCCAATAAGTGAAAGTCTACATTTTCTTTACTAAATCATCATAAGATTTAGGTAAATTGCTATTAATTATATAGCTTAACTTCAAGGATGTTGACTAGAACACATGGGCGGATTAAGTATGACTTACCTTAATAAGGAATAGATAGATAGATAGATAATGAACAGACTGAGATAGATAGATAGATAGATAGATAGATAGATAGATAGATAGATAGATAGATAGATCTTACACATCTACCATTCATCCATGCATTGAATAGTTTTGCCTTATCTGATCTTGTGTCCCTGGTGACCATCTCGAGGTTCTCAACAAAATCCAAATAAGGATCTGAAATATAATCAGTCCTGAGTTGATATCTCGACTTCAGCCACTCTCTGTTAGACGTGATGTGGCTTCCCTCTGTCTTCTCTATAAATATTTTCGTGGCAACTGTTCTGATGAGCTATCTGTTACAGTTTTTTGTGTATATGTTATAACTAGTGAGCCAGTCAAAATGACTTAACTCCCTTTATAGTCCACCAATAAAAGGTTAACCAATCAGAAGCCGCAGAACATTTATCCGTCGTGTATAAAGGCGGCCATTTTTGTTGTCCTACCCGAATGATCAGTGCCAACTTGTCATGTGAAGATGACAGAAGGAAGAACTACGCTCTGCTACTTTGCTGCGATATCCACTGTGAACCTGGACTACGATTTCCTACTGTCCCCGAAATATTCACTGCTAACCTCTGGATTCTATACTCGAAGACGACCGTCAAAATGTCTAACACTATCTTCCCTGATGCACCGACTACATGAATTTAAGCGTGCTACTAGATTGGCATTTAGGCCCCAACACTTTTGAAGTAGTGACACACTACTTCATATATATATATATATATATATATATATTGAAAATGAATGGACACACCACTTCTACTCCAGCAGTTTCTTTTCTCACGTTTCCCGGCAGTGGAGCTCCCTTCCTCATTCTTGCTTCCCGGATAACTACAAGCTTCAAAAATTTAAATGTAATTTCAATCTACATCTTCTGTTCTCGTGATCCCGGTTCATCCTTTCCTCAACCTCCTCTATACAAGGTCTTTGACCTCACTTTTGCATTCTGCCACACTCTGCAATCTCCTGGGGCTCTCCCGTTTTGCTTGGGGGGAAATTCTTAAAAAATGATAAGCCGACTGAGATTGATAGATACATAAACAGACTGAGATAGATAGATAGATAGATAGATAGATAGATAGATAGATAGATAGATAGATAGATATTCAGCCTACTGGCAACGAGGATAAAACATGTTATAATTAATTCCCCACCTAACCCAAGAATGATATAGGAGTATAACTTGGAAGATATGCCAGTCTACACCAGCAGTCGCAACAAATATCCTACTGTTTATCTATCTCTCTCTTTGTTTCTCTCTCTCTCTCTCTCTCTCTATATATATATATATATATATATATATATATATATATATGGTTGACTCTGCACCGACACCAGTGCATATAATTTGATTATAGTGGTGAAGGCTGAAATAACGTTCCGCAGGTTTTGATTTCAGACTTGCCCTTCTCCAAGGCTACAGAACCCAGTTTGTTCTGCTAATTACCCATAGTTAGAGGAGGAAGTAGAGAATTCGTACCTTTTACAAGCGTATTAGCACGTAAGTGAATGTAATGGATTCGACTGGTATTCGAACTCGGCTCTCCGAGGCGCTACCCACTACTGCACCGGGCCTTCTATCTATCTATCTATATATATATATATATATATATATATATATATATATATATATATATGTGTGTGGGGGGTGTTGAACAGAACAAACAAAAATGTGCCTGAGCGATATATATATATATATATATATATATATATATATATATATATATATTGATAATTCTGATTTCTGATTTGCTCACCTCCCACACACATATATATATATATGTGTGTGTGTGTGCCCATGTGATCTTTTTATTTATAGATAGAGTCATCGATTAAATGTGCATGTTCCCATTTTTGCACAGAAATAACATCAGATGGTATTTCTGTCTGCAAGTTTGGGTCAAGGGTTTGTGTCTGGGAAATAATCTATTGTCTCTAGAGTATAATTCACCCGGTCATTAAAGTACTGTATTTACTTACTATTTCAGTTTCGAATCGTATATCTCAATATCATATCGGCCAAACAGCAAAACAAACATTCGGAGGATGAAAACAAAACCAGCTGGATAGAATTCATACGATGCAGATTTTCAAAGATTTCCGTGTTTTTTTGTCTTTTTTCAGACTTTATGATTAACAATATCGATATTTATTTTGAGCAAAATTTGAAAAGGAGCAAATAATATTTTTTTTTTTTTAATCTTTCTTTTACCTTTGGAGGTTTATCGAAACCTGCTCTTTTGACTAGGGGCGGATAACAGATGGTATTTAAGAATTTGAAAAAAATTATGTCCTCCTTCGAGACACGTTGTCAAAATAATAAGCACTGAAGCCAATTCACAATTTTATAAATGATCATGATCTATGCTTAAAATTCAATATATTCCCAATAAAGAGATCGTAGCTAGCAATAAATGTAATGAACTTCTGACCGAGAGAAGAATTAATATATTTATTAATTAATTAATATATATATATATATATATATATATATATATATATATATATATATATATATATATATATATTATAAATTAATTGATTTAAAATATGTTTTTTTCGCTACACAGTTCTAACCATGTTTCAAAAATGGAAGCTAAAAGACACGAATTTAATTTTGTGATTAAATTAAAGACATTAGTTCCATGTAATTCAAATAATATACAAAAACCCCGAGCCTGTTTATGAATGAAAAGATCCTTGTTTTTATAAATTTCTGTTGCATGAGTTCTTATTATTCTTACAAGCTTTCGTCTGTTCCTACAGACATCCTCAGGTATGGAATAGATTTTGTTCTTGTTTTTACTCTCAGTAATAAGAGGTCAACGAAAATATATGTATTGTAATCCGAAAAATGCTATTAGAAATGAGTTATTGTTTTTGGAGCGTGCAGTCGCAACGCTGAGTTTGAATTTAAATTTTACGATTGTGCGTTCTTGTACAAATATGGTGATAAGTGAACTCTTTTTTACTGGTAAATTTTCTGTCAAAGTGGCATGAACTATACTGTTCAATAATTACAGTAATGTCGCACTATTTATCCAAAAGTTGCACTTGGATCAGTTATTTTAATTTCAATAAAGGTGCAATTAATTTACAAAGTCATGAATTATTCATACAAAAAACAAATATATATATATATGTATGTATGTATGTATGTATATGTTAGAATTTTATTTTATTGTATTTCATTTTATTCAATGAATATTCAAAATGTTTCGATGGTGGCGGTTGCTTTCGTTAGCCATTAATTGCCACTCACCCACTCACGGGTACAAATACAGACTTAAGTTTATTTTGTCATATATATATATATATATATATATATATATATATATATATATATATATATATATATATATATATATATAAATAACACGTACACACACACGTACCATATATATATATATATATATATATATATATATATATATATATATATATATATATTACAGGATAGGAAGTAGAAAAATCTTAGGTAATATGTTGAACTCTTGGATATCAATTATGTAATTTATTACACAATTGGTATTATATAATATTTAATACATAATTTATATTTGGTCATTTTTATAATCCAAGATACTTGCATTTAAAACGTGTCCCATCATCATGCGAAACGCCGTATATACAGATATATATATAGTTTTTCTAACAGTAGCTGGATGATGGTCAGGTGAAACTTGTTGCACATATCACTCCTTACCTGACGAGGTGTTAATTCCAATGGAATTTAGCGCCGTTATCTTATCGAGTATCCTGAATGTTTTGAGATTTGGAGTGATTTCACCACAGTGATTTTATTGAAACACTAGCTGTAGTTAGCTGGCCGTTGACTCGCTAAGAGTTCTTCTGCCCTTTGTTAGGTTTTATTTTTCATCTTACCGGCTAACTAACAACACGGCTCACTCGCACTAAATTGGAGTCAGAGTGACGGTTTAGTTACTAACCATCCAGTAACAGATTGCATATACACATACACATACGCACACAGACACACAACTCGCTGGAGAAATGGCTATATAACACCGATGTTGGGCACCTCGAGGTTGTGTAATGGTTAGCAAGCTTCTCTCGCTAGATTAATTAGGGCTGAGTAGTGAGTTCGATTCTCACTGGGTTCACTTCGGCTTTGTACCATATCTAGGCTGTGCTTGGAAAATCACTATAACAACGATGTTTATCTAAGATGCCAATGCGTACAATCACAAACGTTGGAACATCATCTAGTTGGCCCCAGTCTTGAAGATTGATGCCCACTTAAAAACATTGAAAATTTAACACCCCAGTCAAGTCTATCTGGTCAAAACTGGATGGATTACACACACGCGTGCACACACACACACATATATAGTTCTAGGTAGGTTTATTTTAATATATATTTTATAAAATTCTAATTAATCCCACATTTATTTTAAATATAATATAAAAATATTACTCTCCGTTTATTTTCAATATAAAATATAAATCGCGTCGATTTTAAACACAATATTTTCTAGTGAACTCCAATATAATATATGGACTGCCACAGTATTACGTTAATCAGATATTTTTATTAAAATTTGATTTATGTAACAGTCTGTCTCTACTCAACGCCTGAAGATTGCATTGTACATAAAACTCCGAGTCATGCTACTGGTGAGAAATAAAATGTAGATTTATTAATATATATACAATAGCTCTGTTTTATTTCATCGAACACTTTTATTTAAACTAGCTGTCAATGTTCGATAACTTATATATATATATATATATATATATATATATATATATATACAAAATTAAAATAGTAAACATTATGTTTTAAATATTTACTTCAGTTACTAGTGAGTGAGGAAAAATAATGCATCGTTACTATTACGATTCAAAAAATTTCCTAGCGGTTTTAAGGAACTTGATTTAATAGAGATAAAGATTTATATTATAATTTTTATAATATAATTTTATAATATTTATAATAATAAAGATTTGTATTATGTATTGACGTTTTTTTACTCTTATCTACTCTTGTGTGCTGGTTAGGTTGGAATAGAGGAGATAAGTGACATCGACAAACGTAAATTTATAACAAAAACCTCAATTCCCTTACAAAGAAAATAAAAATTCGAAACAATTTTTTTTTTTTTAAGTTTAAAGCAAGTTCTTACCATGACTTTCTAGAATTAATACTGAAAGAGGAAAATGTGTCTTCACTACAATGTTTTTATTTTTAAATTTATGTTTCTGATATCAGATATTAAATTTTTTGTCTTTTCGAATCATAATAATGACGTTGCAATTTTTTCTCTCTATTGACTCGAAAATGTCATGGTAAAACGTTGCTTTAGATTAAAATATTGTTTAGAACATTAATTTAGTTGAAGATAACACATACGCACACCTAAACACAAACACACATACACACACACACACACACACACACACACATATATATATATATATATATATATATATATATATATGACAATAACAAAAAAGGAATGTTATCAGCCAACACGTTTCGTCATTTGAGGGATTTTATAAAGGCAAATTTGTTTCCTCAGGTGGCCAAACGCATCGGCTAAGATATATTTACATCTTGTCTTTTACACATTTTCCTTTCACAGTATACTCCCGCATATATGTGTGTGTGTATGTCTGTATCTGTGTCTGTGTGTCTGTGTTTGTGTGTCTGTGTGTCTGTGTTTGTGTGTCTGTGTATGTGTCTGTGTGTGCCTATACATGTGAAATCTATTCTTGAATGGTTGGCGACGAAACTGGTACTCCCACTTCAATTTCTGGCGAGTGAGCTGGCTTGTTAAACGTACGGCCTATCAAAGGGCAGAAGGGCAATAAATCACCGTGGAGAAAACAATGGAAACAACCTCCACTATCAATCTCAAGAAAACTCATAACGTTTAACAATCAAATTATGAATGATTATAGAGTGAAGGCAGTTTTAAGTCTATTGGAATGAACTCCTCACACGGTAAGGAAGGGTATATGAAACGAGTGTCACAAGACCGTCGCCTAGTGGCTGTTAGCAAAATTATAAAGAACAGTGGGATAAAATGAGTCAGAATCTTTGGGATTGATCCCTCGACCGAAAATGGTAGACATCGAGCGACTGTTTCCACCAATAAAATATATATTCCCAGGAACATGTAAATATCAGAACACTAAATAAATGTGGCAAGTTACAAAATATAAAGCAAGCAATGAATAGATTAAATGTTAAGGCGTATGCTAAAATAGATGGATAAACAATGGAGATTTCGTCCGTGCCAAACACAGGCTCATATATGTAGGCGGGTAGAAAAATGAGATGTGACTAGAACATATATAAAGCCAACACCTGAAGCAATGTATTCTAGGATACTATCAATTATCTGACAGAATTCTTGTAGTTGGACTAAAATTGGAGCCTTTTAGCAGATTCATCATAGTTGTATATGCACTTATAGTACAACGTCGGGAAGGAGATATTGAAAGGAGGTTTTACTGCGCGCTAGACAACGTCAAGCCTCAATGCAAATAGTCACGGGAGACCTGAATGAAACTGTCGACATTGATGAAAATGAGACAATAAACAAGACCAATATATGGTATAGTATACGTCTCACAAATAATTTCGGAAGAAGTGAAGCTCGGCAAAATAGGAATGACTCAATGAAAAGGGTACAGAAATAGAATGAATGCATGCTACACTTACAGCAGATACAAGAGAACTAGCAAAAAATATATATATTCATAATCAGGACGCACAAGTCTTCAAGTACAGGACACTGATATCAGTTAAAGAAAAATACTTCAGAGTAAGAAAGAATACATTGAAAAACCGTTCCACTATGAAAGCGGATACCTACAATACACATAAATATCCACGGACTTGAAATATTAAAATCTGAATTGAAGCCAGCATTAGGCAATTTCAACAGAAGCAAAGCGGCAGGACCAGCATGAATTGTAATAGAAATGCTGACATCCTTAGAAGTATTTAAACATTGACAAGATTAAAGACATTATAAATGAAAACAGAAAAAACTGACTCGCACGACACATTAACCGACAATTTTTTTATCTCCGGAATCTATCTTACATATCCATAAGTCTACCATTCGTCCTTGCTTAGAATATTGTTCCGGTGCCCCTGCTATTTACCGGCATCTCCTTGATAATATCAAAAGAAGAATCATCAAAATACTGTCTTTGAATTTCACTTAAAGAAACATTACGAGCTTTTTTATTTTCGAAATTAGAAAATGTCTACATTACGCATAAGAATAAACGGACATTAAATGCAACAGAGTCCAAGAAAAAAAAATAATGTCATGTATCATATTAAACAATAAGAAAAGGAGAAGAATGGATGAATAAGTTGGAAGCCAGAAATAAAGACGGCGGAAATGGAAATAGCCATCCTGAGTGTATGCTTTATTCCTAATATGTTTGTAAGTTATTGTAAGTGAAATATCCGGCAAATATAACAAATAAACCAAACATAGAGACGAGAACACGAATGATTCCATTCACTTTAGCAGCAGAATACCCGAGTGCACTGAAATGAGACAATATGGCGACATGGAGAATATGATGAAACATGCACCAAGAAAATGCGGAAAGGAAATATAAATATCGTACATTTGTTCTGAAGAAATAGCAAGGCTTTTCTTGTAAAGTAAATTGAAATCAGCAACAAAATCTAAATAAACAATTACCTAGTAAAAATCCCGAAAGGATTTAAGATCATTAGATTAGGGTCCCAGCAATGATAAAATAGTGAACGTCTCATAGCCAGTTTGGGATTTTAGCCTTGGTTGAAATCCTTCCTAGGAGAATGAAAACTGATGATTAGACCTATGTTTGTATATAAGTGTGTACATAGAAGTGTGCGTATGTGCCTGTATGTGTACATATGTATGTCTGTATGTACGCGTGAATGCGTATGAATGTATGTATATGTATGGGTATATATTTTCATTTGTGTGTATATATGTATATATTGGGTCGAGTCGTGATGAGTAATAAACCTATGGATGTAAATATATTTGTATATATGTATAAGTATATACGTATGTGCATGTTATTTTTACTATATGTTTAGGTGTGTATGTGTATATCTGCGAGTCAGATAAAAAAATTGTTGCTCCTAATATATGTACAACCGAAAACCCTATTATGAAACAGGGGTAGGGCATCCTGTGGCAGGACATAGGGCATGTGGCATGTTCATATGTCTTACACACTCTTTGTCGAGAAAAGAAAGGTCTTGTTAGAAAACAAGAAAAATTAAATAAAAAGCTTAACCGTAGTACGTTGTCTGTCGTTTTTAATGAAACATGCATAAAGGAAGGATTGCTGCCTAAATATACAACTATATATATATATATATATATATATATATATATATATATATTTTTGAACCTTATTTTAATCCGTGATGAGTGTTTCAATTCATAGCTATGATTAATTATAAAATTTATATATATATATATATATATATATATATATATATATATATATATATATATATATATATATACGATAAACGTGCAATAAACGTCAATTTACAAATTCATGAATTATTCACACAAAAACAAATGCAAAGGTTAATGATTTAATTGGCGAGAAATCCATCGTCGCAAACAATTTAAATAATATACAAAAACCTCCGAATCCGTTATGAATGAAATGATCCTTGTTTCTATAAATTTCTGTAAATTGTAATTTGTAAATTGATTGCACGTTTATCGTAAATTAAATAACTGATGCAAGTGCGA
This sequence comes from Acanthosepion pharaonis, assembly GCA_903632075.3. Lineage (NCBI taxonomy): Eukaryota > Metazoa > Mollusca > Cephalopoda > Sepiida > Sepiidae > Acanthosepion > Acanthosepion pharaonis. Next base: position 29,191 of record CAHIKZ030004362.1, on the reverse strand, counting down.
CTTTTGGATAATAAGTGCGACATTACTGTAATTATTGAACAATATAGTTCATGCCACTTTGACAGAAAATTTACCAGTAAAAGATTCGTTCATCACCATATTTGTATATGAACGCACAACTTTTAAAAATTTAAAATCAAACTCGGCGTTGCTACTGGCGCGCTCCAAAAACAATAACTCATTTCCAATAGCGTTTTCGGATACAACAATACATATATTTTCGTTGTCCTCTTATTACTAAGAGAAAAAACAAGAACAACATCTATTCTATACCTGAAGATGACTGTAGGAACAGACGAAAGCTTGTAGTAAAAATAAGAACTAATACGGCAGAAATTTATAGAAACAAGGATCATTTCATTCATAACGGATTCGGAGGTTTTTGTATATTATTTGAATTGTTTGCGACGATGGATTTCTCGCCAATTAAATCATTAACCTTTGCATTTGTTTTTGTGCGAATAATTCATGAATATATATATATATATATATATATATATATATATATATATAATGATCATATCATTTTCCTCACGATTTTTCTCTTAAGCTTGGGATATTCTTATTGCTCAAAGTAGAGTACAACTGTGTTATAAAAACCAGTATGATATCTTTAATCGTTTCTAAGATACAACGGTTCAGAGCTGAAGTTAACAATTGGACAAATTTTGCTCTAACATGATTTGGACAGTTTTGCTGTTACACCCCGTATATAAAAAAAAACTTGGATACATTTTGTTAACTTCTACTTCTGAAGCCCTATAACTTTTTCGATAAGTGGTCACATCTCACAAGAGACTTGGCATTCATCTATAGACTGCGCTGTTTACTAATAGAATGGCATTTTTTCGTGTTCTGATTAAGCACCAGAGAATAATATTAAATAGATATTAATAACAAATTAATAAGGATTTACCGTTTCATCAAACTTCTGCGATAATTTGCTTTTTTTACCTATCTTGATTATTGATTCTAAGACTTTCATTTTAGCGACCGTGTCATTGTCATCTTCAACTGTTGTTCTTTTCGCTTTAATCTTATTTTCAATCTGACGTTATTTATTTTACCTATCATTTTTTTTCATCTTTGACAAATTGGTGTATTTCTTTTGGGCTTTTATCATCCTATCATTAATATCCTATCAAGATTACTGTCATCAATCCTTTTTCTGAAAGACAATCTGATTCCACACAAATTTCTTTCTTTTTTAAATTACTGACTTTTCTCCGAAGCTTATTAATTTTGTAGATATATTTACGCATCACGGAGAATTAGCGGTTTTTCAAACAAAGAGATGTACCGAATTGCACGTCAACATACTTCTTCAGAAAATTCGCGGAGTAACATCTCCTTAGGATTCAGGCGCGTTTCCCACTTTTCTACTATTATTTAAAGACAGATGCTACCCAGTAATTAAAAGCAATTATTTTATATGCCCTGCCTTTTCCGAATGTTGACCATTATTGTTCTCTGGTTTGTGGTCCTTTGTTGCTCTAAATCAGAATTTCCTGTTTACCAGCCTCCTTTTGTCTTAATTTTGTCATTCACTCAATGCTTAATTAGATGATTATCCCTCTGCACCAGTAGTTCTAAAACGATGCTGCGGAAGAGGATAGCAGATGAAGAGGGAAAACATAGCAGGTGAGGCGGGAGAGGATAGCAGGTGAGACGGAAGAAGATAGCAGATGAGGCGGAAGAGGATCGCGGGTGAGGCGGAAGAGAATAGCAGATGAGGGGAGAGAGGATAGCAGATGAGGCGAGAGAGGATAGCAGGTGAGGCGGAAGAGGATCGCGGGTGAGTCTGAAGAGGATAGCAGGTGAGGCGACAGAGGATAGCAGGTGAGGCGGAAGAGAATAGCAGGTGAGGCGGGAGAGGATAGCAGGTGAGGCTGAAGAGAATAGCAGATGAAACGGGAGAGGATAGCAGATGAGGCGGGAGAGCATAGCAGGTGAGGCAGAAGATGATAGCAGGTGAGGCGGAAGAGGATAGCAGGTGGGGCTGAAGAGGATAACAGGTGAGGCGGAAGAGGATAGCAGATGAGACTGAAGACGATAGCAGGTGAGGCAGAAGAGGATAGCAGATTAGGCGGGAGAGGATAGCAGGTAAGGCGGGAGAGGATAACAGGTGAGGCGGAAGAGGACAGCAGATGAGGCGGAAGACGATAGCAGGTGAGGCGGAAGAATATAGCAGGTTAGACGGAATGATTGAAAGACAATGCAAGATTTAGAAACAGAATAAAAAAATTCATATGCCAAAAATAAATATGATTTTAAAATCAAAAATATTATTATGGATTACTTTGCATGAATCCCAGTATAAATAGTTATTGACCGGTTTTATCACTGTGATATTTTAACCAGATTCCACATATTGGAGGGGAGAGTTATCAGTGATAATATTCGTTCTTCAAATCTGCGGTTATCTCCCTTTAAGTCTCTCTTCGTTTTGTTTTTAATATTTTTAAATGTACAATCTATCATATAAAATTTGGTGAGGCGCGAGCAAATTTTCATTCCGAAAATGCGGCCTAGAAGTAGAAATAGGAACAACTTGTCTATAAATTGTTTTTAGTCAATGAATTGCACTGGATTCTTGAGAAAGATAGGGTAGTAGGTTCCAATGATGTATCCATTGTTTACAATTTCCCTTCGTTTACACTGATTACCATTCCAGGATAAAAAAAATAAAAAAAGATAGGACATTTTAAATTTGGCAAGCCGATTCCACTTTCCGCTTAGAAATCATGTTCTGTAAATAAATTCGGTTTTGCTGTCAAGACTACTTAAATGCATATAATATATCAGCGAAAAAGGACAGGTAAATAGAAATTGTAATTTCGTTTTGTCGGTATTAATGCTCCATCACTTGATATTCAGCCCTTTAATTACAAAGACTGTTCGCCTTAAAAACGTTATCTTACTGGTCGACCGTTTATTTCTTTGTTTATTTTTCGTAACATAATATGTTATAGCACAAACAATAACCAGACCTTGTTTTTTCTTCTTTTTTTAAAATTTTGCGTCCACATTTCTCAGTGTTCTAGTTACAAAATGCCACCGAATACCGGATGGATTCAATGGATTCTTAAATGTCATGTTGACGTATTGAATATATATATATATATATATATATATATATATATATATATATATATATATATATATATATATATATATATATATATATATATATGTGTGTGCACATAAATGTATTATATATCTATCTACCTCTCGCTCTCTCAGTCTGTCTGTCTCTCTCGCGCCCTCTCTCTCTCTCTCTCTCTCTCTCTCTCTCTATATATATATATATATATATATATATATATATATATATATATATATATATATATATATATATATATATATATATATATATATATATATATATATGGAGTGGGTCGCCTGGGACTGAGGCTCGGAGAGCCGAGATCGAATTACAGTCAAATCCATTACATTCACCTACGTGCTAATTAGGAAAAGTATGAATCCTCTTCTCCCTCCAGTTATGGATGAGAAATGTCTAGGAGAAGGACAACTCTGAATTCAAAACCTGCGGAAGGTATTTTTAGTATCTTGTGGCACGTATTGCACCAGGTCTCCCTATTCAGCCCTTCAAAAAGTGTGTTTTTTTTCTGTACAAAGACTTCACCACTATAATGAAAACATATCTTCTGCCTGGCTGTGGATTCCTAGGAACTGAGTTGCTGACCCTCATCCGTCAAATCTACCATATATATATATATATTTATATATATATATATATATATATATATATATATATATATATATATATATATATTCCTCTCTCCTTCTTATTCGAAGTATGAGGTCTATTTATCTGTCTGTCGATATATATATATATATATATATATATATATATATATATATATATATGTCACAAATGGCACCATGCAATGTTGTGTCATGGCCCCTGTCCTTTTCGCCCTTTTCTTCTCGGTGATGCTGAAATATGCATTTGCGGACACAGAGAGTGGCGTGAAGTTTCAGTATCGAACAACTGGTGGTCTCTTCAATCATCAGCGCTTGAAAGCCAAGACCCAACTTCGTACGCATATTATTTGTGATTTGTTGTTTGCTGATGATACGGCTCTTGTAGTGACATCCTTTGAGAAAGCCCAACATCTAATAAATCGTTTCTCTGCTGCATGTAAAGCCTTTGGTCTACACTTAGCATAAAGAAAACTGAAGTTGTGCACCAACCTTGTCCTACTCCGAAGCAATTCTGTGGTGCGAAACAAAAAAACACCAGTCTACAAATTTCCAGAGAGACCATTGAACGTAGAAGACAACTATGTAAAGTCTTTCACCTATCTTGGTAGCAAAGTCAACTACAGTGGAAATCATGCATCGGATTGCTAAGGTTATCAGAGCTTTCGGCAAACTTCGCCATCGCTTGTGGAATGAGCGGGTTATTCGACTGGATACGAAAATTCGGGTTTACAGAGCTCTTGTACTTGCCATCCTTTTGTATGGCTCAGAGTCATGGACTTCATACATATACGCCAGCTAGATGTTTTCCATAAAAGCTGTCTGCGTGCAATCTGTGGAGTTAAGCTTCAAGATAGGACATCTAACGTAAACCTGTTTAATAGGTGTAATATTGGAGGAATCGAGACTTTTATCATACAGTTTCAGTTACGGTGGACTGGTCATGTCTTGAGAATGTCTGATGACAGGATACCCAAGATTCTAATGTACAGCCAGTTAGATCAGGGCTACAGGAATGTAGGACGCCCATGGCTAAGATACAAAGACAAGCTGAAAAGCAACTTGTCAGCAGTTAATATGCCACATAACACTCTTGAGCGCTTAGCCTTGGAGCGGGTAGAATGGCGATCAACGTGTTTTAGTGGATTCAGCAATTTTCAATCTGCTAGACTGAATCATCTTCAAGAAACGAGAGCAAGATCTAAAAGGTCAACCAATCTAACAGTGATCTCATCTCACAATCCTCACATTTGCTCCATATGTGGCCTCCTTTGTAAATCACTAGCGGGTCTTAAATGTCGCTTAAGATTAGCGCATAAACTTTCATAACTGAACCAATAAGCTGACAGATCCTCATACGTCAAAACCGACGGGAGAGTCCATTATATATATATATATATATATATATATATATATATATATATATAAAATTGCATAAATTACAGACATTATATTTGCTAATTTTTGACAAAATCAGTTCATACTCACGAATAATTTTCCATGTATTAAAGGATGAGGGAAATGTGCATATACTTGTTTAAATTTATTTTAATTTCGCAAGTACTTTCGATCTTCTTTCAAGATCATCTTCGGGGTGAAGTAGTTGAAAGCTATATGCTATTCAGGTCTACAAGTATTTATGCAAAGCTGTGCGTTGCTATCCAGTATCGTAATTTTTCATTATCCTTTTAAATGCAATACTGTTTACAATGAGCTAAGCGTTCATTAGAACGTGAAAAAGTATCATTTATGAATTTTTTTCTTCTATGTTCTAGTGCCATGATCATGCGCGCATTAAAGTGTGAAAAAAATTGTTCTTTTATAGGCATTTCAGAACATTACATCAGTATTCATAGTTAATTCTGTTTAGTGCCGGCTTTAATTGTTAATGTAATATCTAACCCCCGATATGGCAGTGAATAGTAGACAATCTCCATAGAAATGAAGAAGAGACATGAAATAAAAGGGATGTGGTTCTACTGATGAATACCAGCAAATCTGTGCACAGAACGTGAGACATGCGTAGGTTTTTAGCAATATAGGAGCAACACGAAAGCTGAATATGTTTATTAAAAAGGCCATAGTTGATATTTCTTTCGAATTTGGATATATCTTTGGAATATAACCAGGAAGGTAGGTTTGGAGATTTTAAGAGAAGCAGGACAAACAATGAGCAAATACTAAACGCGTCTGTGTGAATTGATTATAGGACAGAAACAAAGGAATCAACATTTACTTAGAGCCACAAAAGTCAGGAAATATTTGTATTTCTATAATCACTCTGGAAGAAGGTTATGTATAAAATTAGTGTTAACGTGTGTATCCCCTGCATTTATATAGCATTTTTTTTTAAATAAGCCGCGTGTCGCTGGTGGACAAACTTGTTAAATTATTACTGGGGGATTTATTTGTTGAAAAGTACAGTTGTCTTTACATCTGCGCTGTCTTGATCTTCGTTCTGATATATTTTTTTATGTCTTTAACAAATGTATTTTGCTCCAAGTTGCCTGTCATTTTTTTTCGGTTTCTTCACCTATATTCCACTTTCTGGCATCGACTGAACAAAAGAGTCGTTAATGCGATCAAGTTGTCTTGAGGACAGATCACTTTCGTTTTTTGCTGCTTCATTTTATTTCTGATCTTTTATAGCCTTTTGTTTTCATGTTAAAAAACATTATTCGTTGTCTCTGCTTTCTTTGCTCGCTTTATTCTGTTGTTAATTCATCACCTTTTCCTTCTTGATTTAGTCATTTTTTTCTTTCTCCCTCTTTATATTATTCTCTCTTGAACTCTCTCCTTTGCTTTCCTTCCAATAATACATCTTCCATAAGTTCTCACTCTTTCTTTTCGTCACTTAATTTTTCATACTAGAATTCTCTTTCCTGCCTCAATTCAATTTTTGTTACATTTTCTTTGTTCGATTTCAATAGTATTCTCTTTATTCTGTGCCGATATTGATAACATTTAAACTTCATTTTTAGAATTTCTTATTTCTTCCTTTAAATCTATTTTTTTTATTCTTTCATTTCTAACCACATGAAATTATTTTAAGTTTTTGTGTGTGTGTCTCTCTTTTTTTTTTTTTCTCAAATTTAAGAAAATATTTTCTTTCATCCATATTCCTGTCATCATTTCTTAGCCGCAACTAGTATCATTCAAAGGGCAATTATTTTTTTCTCTTTACTCTTGCACTTGATTATTTGGGCGATTATTGTTTTCCACAGTTTCTTATCTTTGCTAGCAATCTTTGTTATTTTTACTATTACTCCGCCTGCCTGTCACTCATTTACACAAGACCATTATGTGGGGTACGCGCTCTTTCTTTTGTTCGTCTTGCATTCAGAGAAAAGAAAATAACTTTTTCGGAGCATTGATTTGCAAAGGTTTAGTGATGTTTTGTGATGCCCAGTGCCAACTCCATGTTTGTATGCCCCTAACACTTAAATATGTGGGGGGGGGCTATAGGGCCTAGTACTGAGAAACCCGAGGCAAAAAGACATTTTAAATATATAAAAAACATATGAAACATGAAGTAAAAACTTTATTCAAATTAAATATAAAATAAATTTTTATTTCACTCTTTGATTGGACACCCCCCCCCCAATAAGGATGCCGGGGGACATCGAACCTTCTTCCCTCAATTTTGCACGCTATTGTTCCATTAATTCTTCTTCTTCTTCTTCTTCTTCTTCTTCTTCTTCTTCTTCTTCCTCCTCCTCCTCCTTCTTCTTCTTTCTTCTTCTTCTTCTTCTTCTTCCTCTTCCTCTTCTTCTTCTTCTTCTTCTTCTTCTTCTTCTTCTTCTTCTTCTTCCTCCTCCTCCTTCTTCTTCTTCCTCCCCTTCCTTCTTCTTCTTCTTCTTCTTCTTCTTCTTCTTCTTCTTCTTCTTCTTCTTCTTCTTCTTCTTCCGTGTGCAGTGTCAGGACGATGGTGATCATGAATGTCCACAATTTCCTGTCCTTTGTAGATCTAAATAACGCTTACCTTTTGGCCGTCTCGCCTAAAACCTGCTCCCTCCCCCTCCATTCGCTCAAGTTCTCCAGCTAATTTCTATGCTTTATCTTCTGGTCCTCCTATCGCCAATGTTTCCCGTGAGTACCGATTTTCCGAACCAATTTTCGTCATTTTGTGCCCCATAAATCTCAACTGTCACTTCCTGATGTTAAGTATATGATACATTTTTGTTTCAATTTTGTCGAGAACTTTGTCGTTTCTTACATGTGCGGTACATGGCATCCTCATTTGTATATTATATGAGCAACGGAGCTTACCCATAGGATAATTTACCTGCAACACACAGTAGAATAGACTATGACCTTTTCTAAGAGGTTTACTGTTACCTACCCCGATTCAGTAATAATATTATTTAGTCAAAGGACATTATTTCTGTCAGAATTTAGGGGATGAGAAATCATCATTATTTACACTATTAGCAATCTGGTTGGATTCGATATCAGCCTCGTCGTTCCCAACTCGCTTCCAACGTCTGGTTACCAAAGTAACTGCATTGATCTCCAGTCTGCCTACCCACGTTGTGAATTGATCTTAGGCAGACGAGATCAATCAGTAGTTGGGGCCGTAATGCAAATCGGGTTCAAACGGAGGTGACACTGCACAAATATGCATAAAAGAAAATAAAATGATAACTCAAAAATTCAAGGTATCAAAAAAAAGGATAACAAACTTTATGTCTAGTTGTTGGATACATAGGACTGCGTCTATCTCCCGTCCCGTTCTATGGATTGTGACACGTTGTTTTCCGTTAGGCGAGTTTTAACACTTCAAGTTGTTTGCTCTTTAAGAAATTGGTTTTTCGGTCTGTCTTCGGGCGAAAGGCGAAAAAAAACTTATTTTGGTGGCCTGGATCTAAGTCGCTCTTCAAAATAATTGTTCTTGGATTGAAGAGGAGTCCGGAATTTGCGCGAATCTTGGTCAGCCAATGCGAGGCTGGAACTCTCTGCTGGAACTGTCTGCTGGAACTAAAACTCGAACTAAACTAAACTAAACTGATGTCTGTTCGTTGCTCGTTGCGGCCTTGCTTATATGGACGCCGACCAAAACCGGGGTGGGTTTGTCGGCGCCGGGGGTTCCTCGATAATTCTAAATACCTATCCACTTCTCTTATTTTTGGTTAGGAATTTTCCACTTCTTTCCATTTTTGGGAGCCCTCTCTTACTCCCACCTTCTCACCATACTTCAGAGGGGCGTGAACTGCCCTCCCCACTTCTTCGTGGCAACCTCTCATACCCATCCTCTAAATGGGCGGTGACAGCTTCCTCCTTGCGTCACGTGATCATCACTCGACCAATGATGTCTAGTCGGGCGTGTACGATCCCGCGGCTTTGTTTCAGGAAAAAAAATATATCTCGCTAAAAAAAATTATTTTACCCCGGTCTCATCTGGACATCGTCAGTCAGATTATCGCTAATTATCAGAATGGGTGGTCTATTTAACACGGCCAGACCATCGCCTCGAAAAGAAACATTTCTAGGTTTCCATTCATTCTTTGGTACACATTTCTGATAACATAGTTTTATTATCGCAGGCCAAAGATGTTCTGTCGAAAGAAAACGGTCAGTCGCCACCTCGTGTGCGGCTTTGACACAATTAATTTTTTCATATCTATCCAAAGCCCTGTAGTTCACCACCTGTTTTATGTCAATTATCAAAATAATATTTTCAATTGGATTTTTCTTTGGCTAGTCGGTCTGTGGTTTGCTTAATCAGATGCTTTCCCGCATTAGCGGTTTGTTTATGTATCCCCGATAACACCAGCCCGTCGCCAGAACACATCCGATTCCTTTATCCACTCAGAATTTCCATGCCATTGTAATGACACTCTTCGCCATTTGTTACTTATCAAAATATCCTTTATCCATAGCCGTGGGTGTCCTACTTATCATCCACGCTTTGGGTCTCGCCTCTCTTTTCTTTTCTTTTCTTTTTTTTTCTTTCCTTTCTTTTCGTTTTTTGCCTTGGAAAATGGTGTCACACAGAATGCCAAGCATTCCCTGCCGTATAGAAGGACTGGTAGTGCATAACATTTCAATAATCGTTTCTTTGTTTCTGACAATACTAGTATATACTCCCCTGCGCAAATTTATTGAAACAACCGCTTTAGTTTACTTTCTTTCAGCATATGGTCAGTTTTAGACCCTCTGGAATGGCAGTGTAATCGATTTCTATTTTTCCCTAGATTAGGTCATTCGCAGTGGTTTGCAGTAATATGAATCTATTTTCTGGGTGCATGATGAAATTTGTTTTGCCTTAAAAAATATTGCGTCATCCTCGATTGCATCAGATTTTCATCACGATCAAACAATATTGTTTCGACTGTCGATTAGTTGTCTTACAGCCGTTGTATGTGATGAGCGTTACTCAAAGGAAACGTACGAAATTTGAAATGCTACAGGAACACACTGGCATGGCTTATTAGTGAGCGATATGTAAATTCTTTGAACTTGTTTTGTCATAATCACATACGTCTTGAAGGGACACGATACAGAAAAGAAACAGTTACTTAAAATGTTAAGACTATACAAATTTGATTATAATTTCATTTCATTATTGCTGGTATTCATTTCATAGAATATATACTAAAAATAGCATGGTACAAAATTCTGAAGTGAGTGAAGCATTTTTAAGGTAATGCACTTTCTAAATTAAGCCACGATTTTCTTTCATTTTTACATATTCTCCACTCTACAGCCACTTCCCAAGACGCGTAACACTAGTGGGAACCTTTCGATACCCTATCGCTATTTCTGTGGCAAATATTCAGATGAACTCAATTCTTTAGTTCAACCAGTTCAGATCATAGTAACTGAGACACGCTAATCTACTTCCACGTAGTGGAATCACCATAATTCCTCTCGAATTCCAAATTTAATGAGACCGTTCCCCTCAGACAGTCTTTTCACCAGAAGTGTCACTTTGTGAAATAGATTCCCGCCATTACTGTCACTTGACCATTACAATCGTAACCATAACTAAATTTTTTTCACGCCCTCTTCTTTCCTCATAAAATAAAAATTGATTATGTTTCAGTAAATTTCAAAATATTCCAACAAAAACCAAATAGCCAGCTCTGGCTCACTCCTAAATGTGCTGCAGCCATAGCCCAATGTAGCGACTACTACAATATCTATGTTTGTATCACTAAATCATTATCTACCACCACAAAATTCTTACAATCTAAACAGGGTTGATAAGCCGTAAAGAACAAATCAATAAAAAAATAACTACCACAGAGAACAGTGTAGTGACCTTCATTCATTCAGAATTGCTCGCAATCATTCCCAGAGTGTTCTCGGAAATGAAAAGCGAAACTATGCAAAAGCTGTCCAAACAAAAAGGTGGGAAGCAATCGATCCTTGGAATCCTGGAAAAACTCTTACCAAATTCTTGATAGACGCAAACGTGACTCTATTTTGCTAGTCTATATCGATTTCAATGACAAAAGTTCAGTTCTGCTTATTCTACACCTCACAGCTAAAGCCCATCGCGCCACTTATACTGAGGCGAACCACCTTCATTCACTTCTTATTCAATCACTGTTCCTCTTGAACAGATTCTTACCATAAAACGCTACTTGGTGGAATCGACTCCCAATAAAATATCCTCCTAAACTGAGCCTCTTTCAGTAACCATATCTACCACGAGTGGCTCTTGGGCATTTTAAAACACTAGTTAAAAAACTATCTGGACTTTCGACAAGAATAACTGCTTCAATCGCAGAAAAATCTCTTTATTTAATAATATTATAACTATATTGATAATGCACACACACACACGTGATGTTTTTTATAGATAGAGACATCGATTAAATGTGCATATATATATATATATATATATATATATATATATATATATAACTTTATATATATATATATATATATATATATATATACACACAGGTAAAAAATAAGTAGAAAAAAAATAGAAATGCAAATGGTGTCATTAAACATATTTTTTTACAGTAACTTTATGTTTTACAGTTCTCTGATTTACAAAAGTTAAATTGAGGAGGAGAGACGTGTTGCTATGCTATGACGAGTTTCGCATCTGACTGGAGTGGTATTTACTTGACTCCCACGGGGTCAGGATGTGACTCAAGGTCGTTTAACGTGGGAGACCCGAGTGTTTCCACTGTAGGGCCATTGGTCAAAAACTGCTCATAGCATGTCCAAGGTGGTCAGAGCGTAGTCAAAGCTGGTCAAGGCTTGTCTTAGCTAGTCCAGGCCGAAGCCGGTCATAACTAGTCGTAGCCGTGATCGAATCTCAGCCAAAGGCCGAGAAACGATCCTTATTTGTCAAAACTGGGCGAAATCCGCCAAAGCGGAATTCGCCGAGATGCATCTGACTGGAGTTGGAGAATTATTTCCGTTTTATCCATAAAAAATGTGGCTGCTGTTGCTATCTGCTTAAAATGCAATTTGATTGGTTGATTTAGATTGTTTAGTTGCCATGAACGACATAACGTCTTGTTTAACACTTTGCTGTTATTAACCACATTCACTGAACTATGATAACTTTTGATAACATAATTTTATGATCTTCAGCTGTTTATGCGAAAAGTACTATGCCTGACACCATGATCATTATATACACAACTCTCCATGGGTAGCGACTCGGATTTAGAAATTGCATAGCCAAGTTTGAATTCCAGTCAGTTCCATTACATTCATTTACATGCTAATACCCTAATTCTCTTCTTCTATGGATAAATAGCAGGACAGACCGGCTTCTATAGCTTTGGGTGGCAACTGGTCTACAGTGGAAATGGCAACCTGCTACGGGAAAAAGTCTGCTTCGACAGTCATGTATCTTTCGATACATGACTGTCGAAGCCTAAGCGTATATCAAGCATGGCACATAACTGACTGATTCAGCATCTCAATTTAAATTTTGAAAATCATAGAAATGTGAAAGAGTTAACTGAGTAACTTTCTTAAAGACTCCAATTCTATTTTCAGCCTATTCTCCTTCATATATATATATATATATATATATATATATATAACGCTAAAATTGTACAAATCATGTTACAGCCTATTTTTCCAATCCACAAAATGTTTAATATCTAAAAAAAAAAACATTAAACGAATCGAGTTTCTTCTTCTCCAGGTTTTCAGAAGACATCTTGACGCCATTTGACGTAAGAATCACTGAAAAACCCTTTGATTGAAACAGCTGGAAAGAGAACAGATTAAAAGCGTTTTGTGTCAACCACATCATCTTCTCAGCTGAGCAATGTTGTAGGGCAAAAATCATTCAGAGCTTCAGTCATGGTGCAGAATTTAATACTCTGGTTTCCATCTTCAAATCCATTGAAGAACCATCAAGAGAAGGGTGAATAAGTTTTTAAAAAAGAGGGATCAGTAGAGAGAAAAATTGATTAAGAGATCACAACAATAAGAGGGATCCTCATTTAAACTAATGAGCTACAGAGATCAATTAGAAAAGATCCAACTCAATTCATAAGACGTTTGGTACGTGAGAGAGACTTTTCAAAGAACAGTAAAAAAAAAAAAAAAGACTTGAAAATGAAATCGTACGTGAAACCTTTGAGGCAGCATGTTATTCCAAGACAGAAAATTAGGTTAGAGGGTCGGAAATAATCTTGCATGAGTTGGAAAAAGAATGCTGAGATAATATATATATATATATATATATATATATATATATATATATATATATATGAACTTTATTTCAATCCTTCATGAGCTTCCGATGATTAGCTATGATCAATTAATAATGTACATATGTTCGTTTATGATCAAATTCATCACGATTATTCTGTTAAGCCTGGAGAGTAATAATCCGTTCTTATTGCTCAAAGTAGAGTCAAATAATGTTATAAAAACTCCGGAGAATTCCAATAAGATAGCTTTAATCATTTTAAGATACAACTGTTCAATCTTAATCTAACAATTGGACAATTTTGCTTTCACACGATTTGGACAATTTTGCTGTTACATCCGGTACATTTAAAGTTCAGTTGGCATTTGTCAGCTGTCTTCAAAGTTTCGCGGACATGTGCCCCCCCCCCTCACGGTCAGAGTGTCATATTTAACTTTTATTAATTTATTGACTATTTCCGATCTCGTTCGATACAGAGCACTTTCTCGACAAAGATTATACTGTCCTTGAAATAAGCTAAATTCGCGTAATTATACCTATTTTCATATGGATTATTTTTATTGATTATTATTATTATTATGATTATTATTATTATTATTATTATTATTATTATGATTATTATTATTTTTATTGATTATTATTATTATTATTATTATTACAAAATCTGATTTCTAAATTGAATTGTTTGCGTATCCTTTTAAATTGTTGGCTGGAAGCATATTAGTGATAATAAAGCTGGACGAAATTAGTGAATTTCCGGCCGCTGATTGTTGAAGGTATTCTTCCAACCTAGCGGCCATACAGTCTAATCTACGTCAACGTCTTATGATAGTTTCAGATTAGCAGTGATTAATTTTAGAAGTTCCGGATTGGTCTGTCCATCGTTTTCACTTCCGGCTTTTCATCTTACACGCTCGACATTTTGTTCTCTCGACAGTTAATAATTGATGACCAAAATTAAAAAAAAAAAAAAAAACGTTTTTTTTCTCTTTTATTCATTCATGGTTTCGTTTTCAATTTATTCTTTGATATTCAGATTCTCTGCATTATACACATTTCTTTACCACGATGGACACACACACGTATGCATTACATTTTAAGGGAGAGTGAGATGGCGCTTATTTTTTTAGTGCTTGTCAAGCCTGGCTATAAGAGTAAAAGTGTTTATTAATACAGCAGATAACGGAATTATTTTAAAATTGATTAAATGCTAACTAATCAGTACTTCTACCACATTCTCGCTAGTCTTTGAGATGACAACATTTTTTGCTGTCTGATATCATTATATATATATATATATATATATATATATATATATATATATATATATATTATATTTGAAGAAAAAAGACAGACCACGTTAAGATTCCATGTAATAAGTTATTTCACCATAACCCCTTTAACAGGGTTCTGGATCATCAGACTTTACTTCCAAAAGCTGAAATGAAAAATGAAAAGAAATTCTCACGTTTTTTACGGACCTCATCAAGTATACGTAAAGTTAACGAAGTGAGGAAGTGAGGTGGGAGAGAGGATATGAGTGTGTCATATGTATCATTTTAGTTTCCTATTTTAACCCCAGTGTGTCGGCTAAATGTTGCTCAAATTTAACGCGTCTCGTCTCTAGATATAGATGGTTATGGGGTGAATGATAAGAACGACATTAAAGGAAGACGTTACAACAACCCCAATAAATTACACGACAGGTTTCATTCAAATTCTTAGACGCTGTCAGTTCGCGTTACTTTAACGTGCATATTTGGGAGGTTAAGGTTTGATAAATATCTAAATTTTAAAACAATCTACGAAGAAATTAATTTGAAATTCGGTGGAGTTTTGGGTATTTTCAATGAAACAATCGATTGGAAAAATCCATAGACAGAACATTGAAAGAGCAATCCAATTTATATTTAGTAATTTTTTTTTTTTTTCCTAAAACTTTTATCTTATAGCTTGTTAGGTTGACATCTATTCGTTTGATTTTTGTTCATTAAGTATATATATATATATATATATATATATATATATATATATATATATATATATATATATATATATATATTGAGATTCTTGATAAAATCCAAAGAAGGCTCAGAAATATTATTGATCAGGGATCTGATGGCTCGCCTTCAGTGACATTGGTACAGCCGTAAGGTTGCATCTCTGCATCTTTTCTATAAATACTTTTCTGGTAAATGTGCGGATTAAGTCTTTGATCGTGGTTTTGTGAGGGTATTACTAACATTAATTTATTTGGTTTCTTGTAAATTGTTTTGTTTCTATATTTTAAATAATCATTAGGGCTAGTTTTTAAATTTTTGTTTTATTCCCCACCCCACCACAGACAATGAATTGTACATATGGAGACCAGTTAGAATTTCAATAGAGACAAGGGGGTATTATGGTGGATGTAGTAAAAAAGGGAAGTGTAAGAATGTGTTAGGAATATTGTGGTATGTTTGGGGCAGTGATTGAGGTTAAGTTTAAAGTTAAAATAGACCGTCCTTTTTCTCATTCCATATTTTGGCCTTGTGCCTCCCTTTGTAAATATTTACAAATAAATATCGCTCTTCGCTCTGCTACCTAGATATTTTTTTTTTAAATTTAAGCGTAGTACTCGACTGACGTCAAGATCTCATCAATGTACAGTTGAGCTAAGTAGATACAACCGTAAATTCTATGCTAAAAAGCTTCTTTTCTTGAACTTCTCGCTTGTGGAAAATTCATTCAGGCTCTCTGCTTTCCAGCTAACATCATTTTGAAAAACTAGATACAATGTCAATCGCTATCTACTATCCTCATTATTATCTTTTCTCTTCCCGCTCATTATTAATATTTTTGTTCCTAATTCTTCCTCACCCTGTAAACACTTGGGTTTTACGGGCTTTACTGCCTTGCACGGGGTGATTAAGATATTTCTTCATTTTTTTCTCGTGTTAGTATAAGTGATTTGTTTTCTGCACAGTGTGTGTAAATACTGTTTAAAAGTTCAATATATACAATACTTTCGACTATTCTATCAGCCATTTCTAAGGATGTGTTTTGTGTTTCTAAACGTGTAGATTTTTCTATACGTATCCGGATTGATAGTAATGTTTTTATTATTATTATTATTATTATTATTATTATTATTATTATTATTATAACATGGTCAGCACATTGTGGTCGTGTTCATAGTTGATATTATTGAGTGTTAGCTTATTATTTCTTATTATTAACGCTTCTGTTAATTTTAGTTTTTATACATGGGGATTGTAAATATTTACTGAGTCTTTTCATCATATCTATCCATCTCTTTTCATCAAATCTATCTATCTATCTA
>CAHIKZ030004362.1:0-10000 GCA_903632075.3 Acanthosepion pharaonis | reverse complement strand
ATATATATATATATATATATATATAATCTAATAGAATAGCTGAAATCACTCAGGTATCTATAACATTTGAACAGATTTTAACCATTTTAATTACAGAAAAGAAAGTCACTTATACGAACACAACTAAAAATCAAATCAAGAGTTTATTCGGATGACCTTGCAAATTGTCTTTAAAGAAACATTTATAAAAGACTATATTACCCATGACCCTTTGGGTTTCTGACAGTTCTGTTTATAAAACATTGACGTTGATTTTTAACATTAAAATACTGTTTGTTTGAAGAAAGTTGAAATAAAAATTACTTACTGTATAAACAACTCGTATTTTCAAATGTTATCCACTTAAGATATTTTTTAAACCACATTAACTTAAAAAATATATTTTTAATATGCCAAAAATAATCTTAAATCATATTCACTTGAAAATATTTTTTTAAATATGGCAAAAATTATTTTTCAAATATTTAAAATATTGTTCGTTTAATAAAGCTGAAATATAAATACTCACGCACGAAATCTCAGAGGTGAAAGAGAGAATATTGAAAAGAGAGAGAGAGGTGGAAAGAGTGAGAAAAGTGAAAAGAAAGAGAGAGTTGGAAAGAGAGAGTTGGAAAGAGAGAGTTGGAAAGAGAGTGAGAGGTGGAAAAGTGAGAGTGGTGAAAAGAGAGAGAGAGTTGGAAAGAGAGAGAGAGGTGGAAAGAGTGAGAGTGGTGAAAAGAGAGAGAGGGAGTTGGAAAGAGAGAGAGAGAGAGGTGGAAAGAGTGAAAGTGGTGAAAAAGAGAGAGGGAGTTGGAAAGAGAGAGAGAGGTGGAAAGAGTGAGAGTGGTGAAAAGAAGAGAGGAGTTGGAAAGAGAGAGAGAGAGAGAGGTGGAAAGAGTGAAAGTGGTGAAAAAAGAGAGAGTTGGAAGAGAGAGAGGTGGAAAAAGAGTGAGAGGGTGAAAAGAGAGAGAGGTGGAAAGAGTGAGAGTGGTGAAAAGAGAGAGAGAGTTGGAAAGAGAGAGAGAGAGGTAGAAAGAGAGACGTGGAAAGAGAGAGGTGGAAAGAAGCTTAAATCATTATTATTTCCTTCTCTTCTCACTTCCTCCATGCCAATAAATTTATATCTTTCTTCCACTCTCTCGATATTCCTTGGTGTACACCTGTTGCAAACACACAAGCAAGCTAGCACACAAAGTTCACAGAGTTTTAGTATTATATAGATAGAATGGGTCCAAATACACAATATATATATATATATATATATATATATATATATATATATATATATATATATATATATATATATATATATATATATAAAAAATATAGTCTTAAGTTGTGCTATATTTATGGGATAAAGTGCTCAATATCAGAGAGAGGCGTGTGTAAATATAAAAGTGAACATAAAGTCAACACTTAGAGGCGACAGTCTGTTTCATGCTATATGGCTGACGATTGCATATAAACATGAAACAGACTATGTTCACTATATTATATATATATATATATATATATATATATATATAAAGAACAGTAAGATATATAATCAGGTGTTCTTATAGATATTTATATTTTTACAAAAATAGTGCACAATGTAAATTTACAGAGCATTAATATTATAAATTAATTGATTTAAAATATGTTTTTTCGCTACACAGTTCTAACCATGATTCACAAATTTTTTTTTTGAAACATGGTTTAGAACTGTAGCAAAAAACATATTTTAAATCAATTAATTTATAATATATATATATATATATATATATATATATATATGTGTGTGTGTATGTATGTATGTATATGTGTGTGTATGTGTATGTATAAGTGTGTCAAAATAATAAACAAATAGAATGATAGTATAGTAAAGAGAATCAAATTACACTTTCTTAGAAGAGAGATAATTGAAAAATATAATTTAAATTTCTTTAAAGATGATTTATGAAAAAATGTAATCAAACTCATTTTCGGCTACTGCAGACCAAGAGGAAACTAAAAATTCGATTTCTGGTTTTAAAGACAACTAGAATTTATGAATTTCATATTGTCACCTCCATTCTTAATATAGATCGATTTTTTAAAGACTCCATATGTTTGATATTAACGAATATTTTTAATCAAAATTTGAGGCCCAGATATCTGAGACATCGATTTGATAATTTCCTGTCGCTAAACTTTCTGTCAGTCAGTGAGCAACCTCCAGGTGTGACGTTGATTATAAAGCCCTACCTTTTATGTGAAAATAAGCATGGGCTGACATATTCAAATCTTTAATTAAAGATCGTCATCTGTTGCTTATTATCACTCCGTACGGATATTTAGGTTTCAGCGAATTTAAAAATTGCTTCACTCCTCGAGAAGCATTTTCATTATGGTTTCATTTTGTCTCCTTCTCTTCCATCTTTGGTTTCAAATCTTTATTTACATAGTAAGGGAGAAAAATATGAAAATGAAGAAAACACGGGAAAAGGAAGTGTAAATGAGAATTCAAGGCTGAACATTTAAAAGGCTAGTAAACCAAAGTGAAAAAACAAAAAAATAAAACAAAGATAAAAGGCGGGAAAACTTTAGTTGTAGAAAATTAATCAAGAACACTTAGGAAGAATAAGCAGGACTCTACTATTCAGGAAAGTAGTAGGAATTTAATTTGGCAGCAATAGGAAAACGGTCAATAATTACAAAGACAATGGAAGGAACAGAAAATGTAACAGACATAATTTTACTTCCTGCATATTACTTGTAGAACGATTCCATTTTGAAATATTCGTTTAAGATTGTTTTTTTTTAATATATTTCAGTTCTCTAAGTAGAGATCACGGATGGGATTTCGGCTAAATTTCAACTCGAATTTCTAATTTGCTCGTCCATTTTTTTCGTTCGATTTCAAAAGCATTCACTCTGTTGCGATATCAAAATTTAATTTTCTCATTCCGCATTAATATTTACGACTTTCGCAAAACATGAATCATACTTTTCTTGTCTACTCGTAGAAATCTAACATTTTTATATCTATGTCTCAGAATATACACGTTTCAAGATTTTGACATGTAATGTGATAAATCGGATTTAAGTGAATTACATATTTCACTTGAAAATCTGCGGAGAATTCGTTGTGATATATGGTACATCGATTGACACGCTACTCTCAATTGTTGGCAACGAGCGTTGCAGCTTGTTGCTGATAGCACGTGCACTTATAAGATATTTGCTGGATAGAGTTCTGCTATCTTTAACGTGTAAGCAAAAAAAAAAAAAAAGATACGAGTAAATTAGTCATAGATTAATCATATTTGAAAGAATATATATGATTATTGGAAAAAATATTTCATTGAAAGATTTCATTTGCAATATCCTTCAAAATTTGTCTGGATTCTGTATCGTATCTTAAAAAGACAAACACGCACTCATATATATATATATATATATATATATATATATGAATGTATGATAAATTGAAAACTATTTCATTGAAACATTTCATTTGCAATATTCATCAAAATTAGTCTGTATTCTGTATCCAATTCTACACACATACACACTCATATTATATATATATATATATATATATATATATATATATATATATATATATATATATGCATTTAAACAACAAATTCTCTTATAGGCATGTCTGATTAAATAAATTACAAATATTATGTCTGTTTACTTTTAGTATGTTCCTTTCATATTCGGAGAAAGACATGGAAAGTACTTGGAAAATTGTTGTGTATGATACACCTAATTTACATAAGCGGACTACCGACCATATAAATATGGGTTGGTACCGGAAGACGGGGAAGATAGTAGAGATTAAGAAATTGAATCCAGAGACTCTGCCCGACTGCGATTTAGTCAACCGATTATGCAGGAACAGTCTTCCCAAGAATATACCAAACTAACTGTAAATATTGTGTACCTATTCTTTGTTTCAATACATTTTGTTAACGTACATTTTGTGTTGTATTATTCCATGCTTATTTAAGCTTCAACAAAAATAAAAGTGATTTTCACTGTTGCAGTGCATTTTTTGCCCCATTCGATTTTAATACACGGGAAAATATTCGTGAATATGAATGCATTATGCTAAAACTAAGCATACATAATGTTTGTTATTTATTTAATCAACACGGTGTATTCATGTATTGAGGAATCGGAGAGCCGAGTTCGAATTCCAGTCAAATCCATTACATTCACTTACGTGCTTACCCTTGGGAAAGGTGTGAATCCTTTTCTTCTCCCTCCAGCTATGGGTAAATAGCAGGACAGACTGGGTTCTATAGCCTTGGGTGGCAACTGGTTTTTCCGGAAAGGACAACTCTCAATTCAAAACCTGCGGAGGGTCGTTTGGGGACCTTGTGGCAGTTAGAGCACTAGGTCTCTGAATTCGTTCAAAAAGTCTGCCTGGTCCTCACGAAACCTTCACCACTATAATCAAATCCCATGCGCTGTCGTCGGGCTGTCGGTTTCCTGGGAACTGATCTGTGACCCTCATACGTCAAATATATATATATATATTTCAGATCTCCAGTCGAATTCGACTATATATATATATATATATATATATATATATATATATATATATATATATATATATATATATATATATATATATATATGACTAGGGTTTACGATGCAGGGCTTTGATTTCAGTCCACTAAAGACTAAACACTGGGATTTGAATTGGTTTGATGCTACTTATCCATTGAGTTCAGTTGTCGCTTAGCCATAACGAGGCACAAGTTTTCAGTAGTAGAAGATACCCAATATCTATCCAGACTTCACTGGAATCAAACAAAATATGGTGGCATAATATATGTACAAACAGGGTGTATCAAAATTTTGGGGAAGGATTGCTGACGCCTAAACATGGGGAAATCTTCACATAAACATATGTCTAAATGGCTATCGTTGTAGCTCAACACAACTCATAACTAATGTTCCGAAATGCCCTCAGATTCATTCTACACACGCATCCATCCGTTGTATCATTAACTGAAGGACCATTTCAAATACTTCCACATGGTGTCCAATTGTTTTGCAGGTCTTCTTGACATGCTCATGAGGCGTATCTACATAAACTCCCCGTCTGCTGCAGAAAACAATTGTTTTAAGAGTCTCCAGAGATAGAAATCTAAAGCATCGCGAACAATGTGACTTAAAATGTGCTGGAGCCCATCTTGCATCGACCACATACGTCTTTCTATTAGAAGACATTACATTTTCTAACAGGTTTGGTATGTCCTGTGAATGTCAGATTCTAAAAGAGCACTTTCCTCATGATATAGCCCGGAAAATTTAAACTGTCAAGAGAAATAGCAGAGAATCAAACAAAACAAGGAAATAAAGAAATATATGTAAAAGAGAAGGGTATAAAATAAAAATACGGAAGAAAAGAGTTAGGGCTTAAAAAGCAGGATAAAAACACGAATAAAAGAAAAGAAAAAAATGTAAAAGAAAGAGAAGGAGGAAGAATTTTGTAGAAAAATACATAATAAAGAAAGATTAATAGAACGACTGAAAATGAGAAAGAAAAATCAAGTGTAATGAAATACAGAAAGAATGAAAAATAAAGGATACAATGTAAATAATAAAAATAATAAATAAAATGAAACATAATCAGGGATTCGAAAATAAATGTAGCAGAAAATATCACCAGAGCAAAATTACAAATGATCGTAACACGAACAAATACAGGGTGATCTGAAAGTCTTGTCACCCCCTACGAAAAAATGTAATGAGAACAATAGAACAACAACTAATAGAGTAATACAAAGCACATGTACTGGATTCAGTTTATTCACTTTTATTGAAGCTGACATACATTCGAGAAGGTCTGTATGATGCGGCGCCAGGCCCTGTGCGATATTTCATGAAGTTTTGTTCAATTTTGGGGGTTTGTGACAAGACTTTCGGACCACACTGTATATCAAGAAAATATAATCTATAAGATGCAAGTAAATAATAAATATATATATACATATATATATATATATATATATATATATATATATATATAGATATAGAGAGAAGAGAGAGAGAGAGAAAAAAAAGAAAAAAAAGAAAGAAAGAAAGAAAGAAAGAAAGAAAGAGAGAGAGATTATAATGCAATCTATTCTCAAGGGAACACGCAAGGCGCGCATTTTATATGAACACAAAACAAATAAATTCTGTAAAAAGAACAAAAATGATTCGGAAGAATAATGCGGGCATTATTTTTTTCTATGTTCTGTCAAATTGGCTTTTCGCTCCCAAAATCGAAAGCGCTGTTGAACGTAATATCATTCGTACTCTCGTCTGATTCTACACCAAGTATCGCGTGTCCGATAACAGACTGACAGCATTGTAAAGAGCCAATGTCGAACATTACAAAATTATGTTCCGTTTCCTGACAGTTTCATAACTTACATCTTAATAATAATAAGGAGAAGAACGGTGGAAAATGACAAATTATTTCTAACTTCTTTTTTTTTCACGAAGAAGAGGAAAATTACCATCGCATTTATCATTATATTACATTATGAAATCATGAAAAATAAAAATACTGGCTGAATTCCTTTTAAATATCTGTTACACTGAGATAGATATGCCATCGAGATGATTATATACCCACGAATATGTCATTCTGCACGAACATATGCATTAATTATCTGCATTAATTATCGTAGTCACAAACTTTAGATAATATTGCAAATATATTGGATTAAATCTTGATTTTTCTATATGCATGG
The DNA here is from genome assembly GCA_903632075.3 of Acanthosepion pharaonis. NCBI lineage: Eukaryota > Metazoa > Mollusca > Cephalopoda > Sepiida > Sepiidae > Acanthosepion > Acanthosepion pharaonis. The sequence goes on along the minus strand of CAHIKZ030004362.1, from coordinate 3,296 downwards.
GGATATATAAATGCGTGCATATTAATTTCCTTAACTATATATATATATATATATATATATATATATATATATATATATATATATATAAATGTATGTATGTATATATGCATTAAAAAGAGAGAAACCGCAAATGTTTTTTGGTTGTAATGTCTATTTAAAAAAAAAAATTATGCTTTATTTTCCATAATGGAAAATAAAGGATATTTTTTTTAAATCCAGAATAAAAACCAAAACGTTTTTGGTTTCTCTCTTCTTTAATACATACACTTTCTCTCGTTGGAACTACTATAACCTTTTCTTATATATATATATATATATATATATATATATATATATATATATATATATATATATATATATATATATATAATTATTTTTAAAAAAAAAATTATAACATAAGTATGTTATAAAATCACTACAAAAATAACCATTTTGTTTCAACACACTCTGTGTCTTATCAAGTGATGATGTTGAAAATAAAATAAATGGTTTTAAAAATTTCAGATTAATTAATGATCCTACACTAGGGGGAAACATTTTATAACATACTTATGTTATAATTTTTTTTTTTTTTTAAATAATTATATCTGCTCTACTTTGTATTGAGCACTCTTTTAAGAATAGTAATTGTTGGTTATTGGAATTCATTCCGTATATACCAATTATATATGTTATATATATATATATATATATATATATATATATATATATATATATATGTATGTATGTATGTATGTATGTATATATGTATAGAAACCTCCTCCAAATGTACTGGAAAGGCAAGACCAGTTCTTTTAGAACTTTTCTTGCTCATCTCAGTTCTTCCTTGCAAATTATGGCCTTCCGATTCTTACTGCTGATGCGTGGTTGCATCTTGTGGCATGGCCACTATATTTCTGCTCTCGAAGTCTTTTTCGAAGGGTGGATTATGAAACCTTCACCCATGCACCAGTGGTGGTTGTTGGTGATGTCACTGACTGTTGCTTTGAGGTTTTCCTCATAGCGCTCACATTTTTGTCTTTAACTGCCATTGTCTTCCTTTGTTGACCTTTTCTATGTCATTTGCTCAGTACACCAATAGTTTCTTTCTTTTCCAGGTCATTCTAAATTGTTCTGTTGACTATGCCCAATGTTTGTCCAATGACTCTGATCGATTTTCGCTCTTTTCCAGCTTAAAATGACTTGTATTTCTCCCATAAAGAGCTCTTTCGTCTTCATGTTTCTTTAAACTCTTTAACAAAAAGTCTAAAACCAAGAGTAGTCAATCAGAGCCAATTAATGTTTAAACAATCAATCTAAAACGCAACTGCTGAGTAGCAAGAAGCATCTGTCAGTCACGTTTCCCACTAGTTTTACTCACTTGAAAAATGGGTAGGTTCAAGCAAAAGGTGGTGTGTCATAGGTTGTTTAACACATACAATTGTAAGTAGCTGTAAATAAAAGAAATCCTGAAGTCTTCTCTCATACTCATCTGTTGGTTTTAAACCCAAATGTGTTCAGGAAACAAAAAAAGAGGTTGGCCTTGCTGTTGCAATATCTTTGGAGGGGGCTATATATATATATATATTTATATATATATATATATATATATATATATATATATATGTGTGTTGTGTGTGTGTGTATGTGTGTGTGTGTGTGTGTTTGTAATCTATTCGAAAATTTTAACATAAATATGTCATAAAATCACTAATAATAGTAATTTTTGTCAAGACTTATGTCTTATCAAGTGATATTGTCGAATGTAGAAAAAGGAGTTTTAAAAGATTCAAATCGACCAACCACCCCTCGATAGTGGAAACGCAGTTGCAATGACCAGTCAAAATACAAGTATATGAGAATTCAAAAAACTTGACAACGAACCTTATTTATGTATTTATATATATATTGTTATATATTTACACTCGTGTGTGTGTACTCATGCGTATATAAGTATATATGAGATGTTTGTATATATTTGGGTGTTTATATGTTTCTCTTTTTTATATATTAGCTGGTCTTATTTTAAGTGTTACATTTTGCCTGGACATTTGAATTTGATTTTTTATTTGTGTATGCATATATATTTATTTTTTCTGTCCATTTCTATATATTTAACTGTCTTTTTTTTTTGCAGAATATTTTTTCCCATGCAAGTCATATTTTAATAGTCGTTTACTAACACTTTCAAACTTGAATCTTTTTAGGTGTGTATATGTGTGTGTCTGTATTTATGTATTAATATATATATATATATATATATATATATATATATATATATATATATATATATATATATCGCTTATATATGTCTTTCATTGTATGTATATGTTGTCTAATTATTTGGGGGTCGTGGACTTCTATTTCCTGTTTCGTTCGTGTTTTTTGCGTATTTATATATCTAAATATGTATCCGTATTTATGTATTATAACCGTGTGTGTATTGTCTTTTGCGAGATTTCATCCTCCCCTGATCATATCACCATTTCAAATGTAACTAAGTTGTAATAAAGTTTTACATCCCTATTAGATTAATGTTTATTCTAACTGAGATTTTGGCTTTTCAATTAAAGCAAAATAAATAAGATATATGTATTTTTCCTCATTTTCTTCTTTAAATAATTTCATATTTTAAACCTAATTCAGATTAAATTTAAAATTTAAATTTGGGCTGTTTCCGTGTTTCCGATGAATGCAGCCATAATCCTAGCTTTCAGTTGATCATTGGTATAATAAGTTGTTTTGTTGCTCTCGCTCAGCTGGGCCCCATACATAATAATCAAGGGGTTTGCAGTCTGAGGAGTTAGCAACATTAGACACCAATGATTATGTTCTCCTGCTTGGGTGACATGGTGCAGATTCCTGTTGACAAACATAGGGTCTTTCACGTGCCACACCCTTGACCTAGGGCAGCATTTCCTCCTCAAGGCGCTTGATATACGCCTGCGTGTTGAGCCTGAGGCCCTCAAAAACAAATCATAGAGTTCTTTTCTTACCATCATAACGATCAGAGTGAGTTTTCCTAGTTGCCGTGCCTTCATAATTATCATTAGACATTCAACTCTTTACGAAACCTCTGCACTGTCTTCAGATTGACCCCCAGACACTCTTAAATGTTTGTAATAGCGCTTCCGGACCGAATGCCAAGAAGTATAATACGCCGTTTCCAAATTTCTGGCGAAATCAATTGCGTCAGGGTGGTCTTTTTCTTAGAGACAATGCCCAAGTGACCCTAATATGATGTGTAAATGACAAAATCAACGACAAACAATGCGCATGCTGAAAGTAAATATATAAAATGGCGACAATTTATACAT